>VYXC01011363.1:391276-574649 GCA_013397175.1 Platysteira castanea
GCCCGGCCCCGAGCGGAGCAGCCCGCGGGCAGCGCCGGCCCGCCCGAGCCGCTCGGCCGTCGCCGCGGTGCCGCCGCGCTCCGCTCCGCTTCTCCCCGCGCCCGTGCTACGGCCGGGCTGACAGCCCTCGCTGGCGCCCCGGCACCCTCCTTTGGCTTTCGCCGGTTTTCTTTCCCTTGGGTTGAGCTTTGCGGTGGCGGATAAGTGAAAGCCAGGGAGCGCCCAGCCGGTGCCGGGACAGGCGCGGGTGCTCGGGGCCGGGACGGACGCGGATCCCCGGTGTGTGACAGCCACGTGAAGTATCGGTCCTGCACAGCCCGGGCGTCACCATCGCTACCGAGAGGCGTGTGCGCTCCCGGTGATTTCCACTGGAAACCCCACGCCAGAAGCCTAAAATGCCACGGAAACACAGACCCTGTTCTTCCTACTTGCATTCGGTTTTAAAATGCATTGCGTGAGGCTCCAGGCCCCGTGTCTCTCCATCAGTGGAATAGCACAACAGGGCGGTAAACTGTTAGCACACTATTTTAACTGTATTTTCTCCTCGCCTTACATAGTTGTACCTAAGTCCTCAGCTGACAGGCACAGATGGCAAATTGTTAGGGTTCACAGTGAAATACCGACTAGCCTTTTCAAATCACGAGACATTTATGAGTCATTTATTAGCCATTTTGGTATTAAGATTCCTTTGGACTTAAAGATATGTGTTATGGGAGTTGTATGACTCTTTAGATGATTAAGCATATAATTTCTGTGAATCATTTAATTCAGATAAATATTTTCCTTTTCTAGTTTTTCAGACAACACAGCTCACAAAGTAGAGGGAAAGTTGTAAGTGAAAGGTCATCACTCATCAAAGTTTACCCCACGGCAGTGCCTAGCTGTAATACATTCTCTCTGCATAAAACAGGAAGTAATTCTGCAACTGTGTTGCCATAAAGTTGATGGGCATTTCCCATCTTCTGAAGGCTCTTGCCTAGTACAAATGGACAGCTGTGCTAAAGTGACTGCTGTGCTTAGGGACAGCAGCCAGTTCATAGTTGTAGTTATCTGTACACCAAATGTGAGGTGTTTTCTTTACATCACTAGATTTGAAGTGCTTTTACAATCAGCTTACAGAGAGCTTAGAAGTTATGTGTCTCTCCTGACTTCCCACAAATGTTACACATGCTATCAGCCCTTGTCAAATCCCAAAGCATCCGTACAACTGCACCACCAACAGATTTGCATGGTCCTGCCTGCTGGGCACAGAGATCTGAATTTGGCCCATTATCGAACAGGATGCACTACACTGATGGAGTTTTGGTGGAAACCTTCAAGGAACCATCATGGTTGGTGTGGGCTCTAACCAGACACTGTGCTGAGTAGTTGCCCCCAAAGAGGGTATATTTCAGTTCAGGTACCAGCTAAACTATTGTATTGTCTCATTGCATCTTGAAGTATTATAAATGAAGTTTTGTTAGAAGTATGTTTTACTCTGCTGTGTCTTTGCTGCAAGAAGGCAGAAACAAAACAGAATTAAACTGATGAGGCAAATCTGAAAGCGATGGTCTGTTTCCTTAGATGAGAGTGGTGTTTTTAATGTGTTGCTAACAAATCTTATACTGCTATCTTAAGAATATAGCATTTAATCACTCCTTGTGTATTCACATTGTATTTTATTCAATCTGTCTTTAAAACATCGAGACTTCAGTTGTAGGGTGACAAAAATCATCTGCCACTTCTTTGAATCTTCTGTGAGACTTCCTGTTGGCTGATGAAACACACTAGTGCTGGATTTCATCAGGCCTTTTGATTCATTATCTGAGGCAAATACAGTCACATCTGAAAAGATGGTCTTTTAGAGATTCTGAAGTTAAGATTTGGAGATGCCAGACGAAATTCTGGTTTCAGTTATAACGCTCAGTGGGATCACTTAGGGACTTCCAGATGTGTTTTATTCAGCAGCAGGCACAATGGTTCTGAAGTCTGAGTTGCTTGCTGTGTTGAATATCTATGGTTCTGGGGAACGTAATGAAGTTACCATCTTTTTACCATACTTTTTTGGGTTGCCAGTAATGTTGCCTCTGAAAGGCAAAGTTTTACAAAATGCTTTATGCTGAGGTCTCATGATGGAGTATAAAGCTGCTCCCTTTAGGGTTAAATCTTTTCTGCCTACATTGTTGCCCTGGTTTTTGTAAGCCTTCTGTTTTTAACCTTGGAGTCAGATTCTTTCACACAGATTCATGTAAATAATAGCCAATGTTTACTTAACGGTATTTTCTGTTTTTCTTTCCTTTTGTGATAAGAGAACTTTGATGAGCACCTTTCTTCTCCAGTGGGATTGAGAAGGAAGTGACATGCTCTCCAATCCCTTGTGGAGTTGGGACGTGTATAAAAATGAGATAATGTAAACAATAAAGGTCATTATTCCTTCCTTTCTGCTGAACCTGGCAGGTCTGAGAGCGTCTTTATTGTGTCTTCCCAGACACACTACATCAGCTAGATTGAGCAGAATTAACCATTGTATCTTGGCAGATGTAACCAGGGTTGCAGTTTTGGGGTGGCCAGGTGGAGCTGTGGTGTTCTGTCCTGGGCAGTGATTGATGCCTCTGGATCTGTAACACTGAATGCCAGGGTGGCAGGTCTGTTGAGGTGTGTTAGGGTTCCCTCTAGCCTCTGTGCCTTGCACCCAGGGATGCTAGGATGGCACAGTCATTACAGTAAAGCTGTTGTGTTGCTGTTGTAAAAAAGTCCCACAGAACCTGAAATTTCTGGCTGAACTTCAACTGACTTTTTGTACCAGAAGTGAATATTCTCACAGAAAAGAAAAACGGGGTGTATCCAGTGAGGTCTGTTGGTTCTCATAACATCTTGCTCTGGATGTATCAGCACCTTATATTCCAGTCATACTAAATCTGGCTTGTGTTGGAGTGTCCTGAAAGTTGCTCAGCTGCTGTCAAGAGTCTGCAGATAACTGGCAGCTACAAAGGAAGGAAAGCATAAATGTGTAATGTGTAAAGAGTAAAGAATTAAGCCTTCTGGTACTGCTTTTGTGTATGTCCTGTACTGAATTGCAGCTGGACTTCTGCTAGTAACATTTGAACAGCATCTGCTCTAGGTGCAACCCTTCAGTTCAGTAAGAGCATAGGGATCAAATCTCTGAACTATTTTAGAGAAAAGTGTTGAGTCTTTTAGCTCTTTACTGTAATCATATAGATTGCTTCTTGTTTTGTGTCCTTCACCTTTACTTTTGCTCATTTATTCATTTAATAGGGAAAAACAGTTGCTAGTGTTCAGCACACAAATCTGTTTGTAAAAAGAAAAAGGTGCCATTATAATCAGGAAAAATGAGTTGGCAGAAGTAAGGATGTTTGTCATTTGGTGTTGTATAAGAGAGGAACTTCTGCAGTGCCCTGAAAGATAAAAAGTGGAAACAGAGATTGAAGGTGGAATATATGTGTGTATCTTGCTGGTAGGGGGTAGTAGCTGCAGTGTTTTGGCAGAAGTAACACATTCTACATTAATTACCCAACTCTTTAGCAGGTGGAAGCAGTGGTACTATCAGGTGTAATGGTGTATGGCTGTACTTCAGGTTGTTTCCATTGCCTCCTTAAGCTTTCAAGTAGAAATGGCAATTCACCAAACTAGCTGGTGAAATAGATCAGCATCATCTAGAAGGTAAATAATTTATTGTAATTTTAAACTTTGATGGGAAATTCTTTGTCTCTTCTAATAGAAAACACTTGTTTGAAAGTTGCTTTATGAACGCTTGCTGCCACTGCCCAGGAAAGCTGAATAGCTGTGCACAAGAAAGGGAACTTAATATGTCTGTTGCTTCATCTGTGTCTGTCACTGCAGCAGTATTTTACTGGAAGTTTTTGAAATGGGTTTGGGCCAGTCAGTGCTCCTAGAAATCAGCTTGCTAACTGCTTAGCTAGTACTAAACTTCATGTTATACTATGATTCCCAGATCTCAATTAATTTGGCTAACTACTGCTGGCTGCAGTCCTCACCCTTTACATAAAGTATTGTGACATTGTTTTCATAAAAGAGCTGTGGCAGGTCTTGCTCCTCATCTCTCTTCCATCGTTAAACAAGTTAATAGCAGTCTGGAATTGGGCTGTTGCTCCACGTGTCTTTTTTTTTGGCAGAGGTTTCTTTCCATCCCACTGCAGCCAAGCACAGAGAGTCGTGATGTCCGATCCCTCAGTACTGGCTGTCTCTCACGTGGAGGGCTGGATTACATGGCTCTCTCTTCTGCACAGTATGGGTTCCTCTCCTTTTTACCTTACCTGGGGCCACCATAATTCCTCCCTGAAAGAATAGATCCCTTTAGTTTCCAATGTGTATTTTATGTGGTATGTACTTTAAAAATAATAATGTTTCTGTTTATATTGTGGTTGTATATTTCTAGTTTTGTGTGGGTACTAAACTGTTTTGTGACTCCAGTGGTGTCTTGTAGTCTCTCAAGAAGAGTAATGTGTGTGGTTTCCAGCTTCACAGGGAGCACCCACTGCCTTTGTTCCTGGATAATGATAACAGAGCTTTGACTGTGCCTACTCTGTATGGCCTTTTCTCCTTATGTGATTGGGCTTCGATGTTGTGAGTGAAATAACACGGGAAACCTCATCTGCCGAGAAGGTACAGTGTTACCTGAGCTACGTCAAAGACAGACACTGGACTGTGAAAGACTCCTTTCTTCTGAGGATGTTCTTATGTCTGCTCTTAGTCCAGGGTGAACCCAAGTAATCATCTATAAAGGCAGTGAGTCTATCATGGTGTTCTCTATCATAAAATAGACTCTGTGTGCTGGTACATGGGTGTACATACACTGTCTTCACACACCACCTGCTAGATTTTTTGTCTATTTCCCTGCAAAAAAACCCCAAAGTGGTGCAGTAATCTTAAGAGCATACGCATACAGAGAAAGCCTCATCCTGTTCTAGTGGTTGAGAGAGTTTGTTCATGACACCAGCTTGAGGGAGTATCACCTGCAGTCTGGAGCTGGTAGTTCTGTTATGGCAGGCCTTTGCATTTGAGATGAGTTAGGGTTTGCTCAGGGCAGACAACCTGACAGGCTTATTTAGAATGTTAACAACCTTGTGCAATGTGGAAATATTAAATAACTTGTTTGTATTTTTAATTTACCTTTGAACCTTGTTCATGAATCTGCACTCAAAAACTTACCTTTAATTTATATCCTGTGTGACATCCCTTACTTGCTCAAGTGTAAGACCCATATTATTTGCAAGTAGTCTCTTTTCTTAGCAATTTTTTGGTGTTTTGAAGTGTCTGATGAGTAATTCTGTAGATGTTTTTCAGCTGGGGTATCCCAAGAACAGTTGGTGTGGCCCGGGCAAGGATCTGATGGCTTTCAGCTGGCTGCTGGAGCCCAGATGTAAGGGCAAATCAAGTAAAGGGCACAAGCAAGAATGCACCACTTGCACATTCTCCAGCTGCAAGGCTCCCTCCTCTGCAGGCAGACAAAAGGGGCAAAGTCTGCTCCTGAGCAATTCTAGGAACTTCATCTGGCACTGGGGATGAAATTGATGCAGAAATGAGGAAAAGGAGATAAGAGAACAGAGCCTCAGAGAGGGTGGAGACAGAGAAGGGAAGAAAATGGTTTAGAAAGAAGAAAAGCATTGGAGAAAATGGGGGAAAAGAGAAAAGACTTTGTGGGGAAGGAGAGGCTGAAGAAGATGATAAAACGAAGGAAAGAGATGAAGAGAGCTGCAAGAAAGCTTTGTCAGGTTGGTGAATAACTTGTGCAGATAAACCATTAATAGGCACCCCATGGCAGTCATTTAGGAGGTGGGGAGAGCCAGGCACGTGGATTTAAATGCAGGGCTTTTGCTGTTTTCTCGCATCTGTCACTTGACTAAGAGTTTGTTTTAAATTCATGGAAAGTGAGTCACCTTGAGTAACTCAAAATGCTCTCAGTTTATAGAAGTTGCATTAACTTTTTTCCTTTTGCCTGCAAGGTTAAATAAGGGCTTGTGAGAGGGAGAGAATGAACATTAATAGCAAAGAGAAAGAGAAGCTGGAAAATTAAGCCTTGTGCTGGCTTTGGAGGAGGATGGGTACACAGGGAGACAGTTTAATATTGTTGTGGTTTATAACAGGCAGTTCTGCAGTGCATATGTCACTTCCAGAAGTCAAAACATGTTTGTAACTTTTCTAGCACAAGGTCAAAACCCTATGAAGTAGTGACACAGATGTGATTATCACACAAAGACTTGCTTGTCATGTGTGTAATGTTTCCAGTTTAGGATTCCCTGCATTTCACAGAACTCAACAATAATTTTCAGAATCTAAATTATACTTGTTGTCTGTGTTATAACAACTGTATATTCTTATTTTAGCAAATGCTGGCTTTATCCCTGTTTTTGTTGATAAGAAAAACAAAACACCAGGAGCTAATTGCCCAAGTTCATGCAATAAATGTATAGTAAAAGCCTTAGAATGATTGTCTCCAAGTTTATCCCCCTTGCAGGCTGTCCTGCCCGTATGGATGAATAATTTGCCTGGCTTTGTAGTTGCCCCTACTCCTCTCATTTCTGACATGGGCAAATTCTTCCCTCTTTTGTAAAATGTGAGATAACTGAAGGTTGCCTGTCCTTTGCATGCTTGCTTAGTGTAAATGACTTCTGCTCGTGTTGTCCCTTTCTGGGCAGAGCACAAACAGACTCCAAATAGCAGTGTAATAGGAGGGTACTGAGCTGCATTAGTGTTAAATGGTGATGTGTGTCAGTGAAGCCTTCTGGAGATGGGAAGGCTTTTTCTACTCTCTCTTTTTTTTTAATTATCTCCCAAGTCTCCCTTCCCCTCCTCTGTTCTTTAGTTTGGGTGCTCAAGGCAGTAGTCTGTTATTTTTTTCTACGTCATGTCAGGATGCATAATCCCAACCTAAATGCATTGCTTAAAGAAATTTTTAGTAGATCACTTGTCATTTCTGGTGCTAGTTTTTTCTTCATGATACACACAGGAAGGAGGTCAGTGTTGCATTTTTGTTCTTAGATATTACACAGGTAGAGCGTTCGCTTGGAGCACTGTGGGTAGGTGGTGCTGTCCAGCCCCTCCTTCCCAGCTTTACTCTGGGAGTTAACATCCAGCCTCTTTGCTTGGGTGCTGCAATGTTACTTTCCAGCTGGAACCCAAATACTGCGTGTTTTGGAGCACAGTGTAATGTTTTGAGATGACATAATGTAGATGTTCTTTAAGCTTGTATTAAAATACATCAGATGGGGAAATCTGGATGTGTTTGTGACATGTGTGGGTCCATACTGTGCAGACACTAGTGTGAACTGCAGCTACTGTCATTGGGATCCCAGGAAGAGATGGGGAAATGGAGATGGATACCTCCCTGCAATGGGAGTCTTCTGCTTCCTCTGTGAAACAAGGTTTAATCTCTGCAGACTCAAGGAAAAAAAAAAAGAAACCTCAAAAATTGAAAGATACACTGTATTACATTTGAAATTACTAGTGCACTTATTAAACAACAATTAACTTACTGGTAGACTTTCTTCCCCCTATTGCTGTTGTGCACTTGTATAATATGCATTGTACAGAAGCTTAGTATGCTGTCAGAATTGCAGTGATTTTTTTTTTATTCCAGTGTAGTTCCCTGCTTTTTCCTTCATAGAGTGTGGAGGAAGTGGAGAGCAATTCTGTCAGTGAGTCTGAAATGGGCTGTTCAGGTAGGAGAGTAATGCTGGCTGACGTAAAGCAAGCATGATCCTAGGTTACTTTGACATGTTGACCTGAATTAAATGATGTAGATATAATGAAATTTAATGAATGCAATTGAATTGGATATGCTAGAAGGGGGGAAAGCTTCATTTTTTTATGTGTTACTGTTTATGAACAAGAGTAGTACAGAAATATTCTCTCTGAAACTGGTATGGCTAGGAATGTTTGGAATAGGAAAAAGAAAAAAAAAATCTATTATCTTTGGATTTTAGCTTTTAAGCTGTCATCATCTAAATGTATTGCTTGGCCATGCTAGACGTACCTGCTTTGGCAACCGTGTTTAGGTTGATTGTTTTGAGGAGTGTACTTCTAATTTGTAGGCAAGAATGGAAGTGTCTTGTAACACAGGACTCTGCTGTCCCAGGGCTAAGTTAAAATCTTCCCACATGAGGAGCACAATGGCTCTGCAGACAAGGCCTAGAAACATCTTTTATCCAAAAGCTGCTTGGAACCTTTCAACTAAGGGTTAATGTGTCTATCTTTTGATGCAAATTCCTCAGTGGTCTTTGTTCTAGATTGGGGTTTTCTCGTGGTTTAGGGGCAGAGGTTGACATGGTTTGAAGAAAATGTATTTTTAAAGTGTGAGAAGAGTCTCCTGTGATCCGAGTTTTTGCCAGGCTCTGGGGCAGAACAACTGCATGGCAGAGGGTCATGAGTAGAGGGAGGGGGAACACTGCTGTGGTATCCTCTGGCCACACTGGTGTGTAACAAAGCCTTAAACTACTTCTTCCATCTCTTTCTTCTGCTGTGAGGCACTTGTTGCAGCTTCCTCCTTGCCCACTCTCCACCTCCTGCCTTCTTACCCTCTTAGTCCTGTGCAAACTCTGGCAGCCCTGGGGGGAGTCTGAGCCAAGAAATCAAGAGAATAGAGGAAGGAAAGGCTGCCTATATCCAGACACTGTGCAAAATGTATGTTCAGTTTGAGGGAGGGCAGGATGCCAGTCCTCCACATCCCCCTTCTCTCCCCTTTGGAAGCAAATACAGTGCTCCTTTCCGTGCTATGAGTAGGTGCAGGAGAAAGGATTCAGAGCTTGTTGAGTCCTTGAGTGAAAGTGGTGGGCTGAAGTGAGCCTGGGGGCTATTGATTGACTGTGCTTGTTTAGGTAATAAGTCATCTTTGGAGCCTGTCCCATGAAAGAGCTTTCTCCACTGCTGTGCAAGTACCATGGCACAGGCCAGGCTTGATGTCTTTTGTTAGGAATGCCTCTGTTGCATTTCACACGCCATAAATAACTTGTGGTATTTGTAGCAATCTCAGTCTCTCTTTGAAGATACAAGTGTACAGCCTTTTCCCTGGTTCTCTTTTTTCCTTTGTTTTTTTTGTTACTTAGCCTCAAAAGTGGTCTCAAGTCTCAGAAGTGCTTCGGGGGCCTGAATTTGGCCATCCTTGGGATAGAACTGTTTCATGGCTTTGAACTTCAGGCTATATGGAACAAAATACATGAAAGTTCATTGTACAGAACAGCTTCACTTTGACAGGGAGAGACCTTGGGAAAACAAGTCCTGGGTTACACCTCTGATTCTGTGTGCAGAGAGAAAGGGAGTGATGAGTATTAAAACCAGTAATGAGCAGACTTTGATATTTATTCTGGAATATCATGTGGTGCATGAATACCTTTTGTATTCACATATTTGCAATGCGTACTGTATGTGCTGAGCCATCATGTTTCTATTGTCAGTATATAGGCACAGGTTTTTCCCTTCAATCGTGGGTAGCAGGTGGACTTCCAACAGTGGATAGAAAGCAATTACAGTAGCAATGCAGATGTTAAATATCATGCGCAGCTCTCTTCTGAAAGCAGGTTACTAAAAAGCATCTGCATGTTCCAAAGCTGCATCACACTTTAGGCCTTTTACATGAGTAACAGTTGTTTTTTCTTTGAGCTGTGTGATTGCACACTGCCTCTGTTCTGCTGACACCCTTTCATTAAACAGCTAAAATTGCAAACACTGATGGAAACGAAGTCATAAAACATTAAGTAGAGTTGAATTATACTGGTCTCTTTAGTGCTGCATGAATTTATCCTCATAGCTTCCCCTGAATCAATGAAAACTGTTTTGGAGGTTTTGTAGGAGAAACTACAAAACAGAAATTCAGTAGATACATGAACATAAATTTGGCTTTCCTGGTCAAACCTGTGGTTTAACAGCAGTGTTAGGAAATCCCCAATATGAAAAAAAAAAAGTTGTAGTCAAGGTAGATGATTACTTTTCTTCAAATGTCTTTCAGAAACCTCATGCTCCTTTTTATATTTCAAATACACACCTGGTTCCTGTGTTTCTGTAGACTTTGGAAAAGAATTGGAGCTTGTGTAACACACCGCCTCCAAGTGGTTTAACTGTGATTGGTTTGGAAATGGAAGAAGATGGAATGATAGTTTTGGGGGGCGTTGATGTAGCAACGATAGTTCCAGCTGGCTGGGGATGTTGGCAATGAAATACCTACATCCTTCTATGTATTCTTTCCTCAGAAAGGGTGAGGAGAAAACTGTTTGCAGAGAGGTTTCAAGTGAACATTGCAAGTTACTTGTGTTGCAATAAGGATGAGCAGTAGTACAGTGGGACACAATATCTTACATGCCTTAATATGAAGTTTATCTCCTTTTTTTTTCTTTCTAGAGTCGTTCTTACAATGAGAACCCTTCAAAATCACTAGCCATGTTGCAGTTAAATACTATCTTTCTCTCACTTCTTCATTCTCATATCTGCCCACTCCCTGCTTTCCTGCCCTCACCCCTTCCAGTCCTGGATCCTTGTTGTGCTTTGTGTCCCTCTCCCACTTGTCTCAGAGCCTCTGTTAATGCCTCTCTGTGCAGGGAACAGTGTGTCAGTTGTGTCAGACACCCTATCTTTGCCTGCCATCCATGCCCCATTAAAACCCACTTCTTCCAGGAATGTTCCTTGCCAGTTCTGCAAATGGATAATCTCTCTGCTCCTCCCCTCACTGCTCTGTGTCACTCTGCCCTACTGCGCCTCTCACCACTGTTCTGGTGATAGAAAGCCTTTGGCTTTGATGGTAGGCCTCTCTCTAGGCTTTAGTGTGAGGTTTTGTATCGATAGTTGCTATTTGAATGACTGTTCACCAGATAAAATATAGTTCAAATAATACTGAGTGACTCTTCTTGAAAGAAGAACCTTTGCTCTGCCTGTTTCCTTAAAGGAGCCAGTGGTTCCCTGTTCAGTGCAGTGTGGAAGACAACTCGATGTCCCGACGTGTGAATCTATCAATAGATTTATATTTTTTTTTGATCGGCTCAAATAAATAGGGCTAACATCAGTTTCCTTGGAATAATGTGGCATGCTTGGTTTGAGGGGTCTTAAGACAAGAACTTTGCATTTAAATTCCATGATGATGGCCACTGAGATGTGCTAGAATAAGGTAATAGAGCTGCTGTGCTTGGTCTTTGTGTCCCAATGCTTCTGGGTTTCTGTTTTCTACCACTATTTCCCAGTGTGTACTTCAGAAGATCCTGATTCCTAGTCTTAAAGGATCTGTCAGGGATTCAGATAAGAAAATGTGAGCTTCTTTGTTTTGGGGGAAGATTTTGTGTGGTCAAGAGTGGGAGTGAGCAAATAACTTGTAATTGGAGCTTGAAAAGCTGAGGTATGAAAGCTCTATGATGAACAATGAGGGGTTGCTTCTCAGTGTGTAACTGGGTCCGACAGTTAAAAAGGTGGAACTTGAAAAACAGTAAGTCCTTTTATGTGTGGTTATGAGTAGTTTAAAATACAAGAATTAAAGGAATTAAAGCTAGGGAAATTATTATTTTTTTTTTAATGTATGAAAATAAATTCCTTATTCCCTCTCACTTGTTTCCTTCCTTTCCCCCCTTTTTTCCTTCTCTCTCTCCCTTGTCCTTCCCTCTTTATTTTCTTAGAGTCTTGAATCAGTGGAACTGGATCTATTTCCATGTGATGCTACAGTACTTAGATAGATGATACTGAATGGGAATATTTAGGGAGGAGATGATAATCTTTTGCCTTTTCTGTCAAGTATGGCTGTTAAGGGTGAGCCTTTG
Organism: Platysteira castanea; assembly: GCA_013397175.1. Lineage (NCBI taxonomy): Eukaryota > Metazoa > Chordata > Aves > Passeriformes > Platysteira > Platysteira castanea. Next base: position 403,027 of record VYXC01011363.1, read on the forward strand.
AATCACCATTGTCTGGAGCTGCCTGGAAATCTTCCTGATTGTTTCTGTTTTTCTTTGGGGAAGGTGTGAAGGGAGTGTATTACATTTTGAAATGTGTCTGGTTTAAGTCCAATTAAATGCTAGGTTTTGATTTAATGACTTTGTGTACTGACACAGCTGTGCCTCGAGGGGAACCTCATGGACATGAGTGCCTTCAAAACCAAAATCCTGGCACGTTAGCACACCAGCCTCCTCTAATTCTTATTGGTGAAGATTTTTTTCCTTTCTAGAAGAAAAATAGGTGGAAATAATAGGCAGCTTATGATTTCATTCATTTTATTGTTGTTAATGTCTATAGGAATAATACATGATAGTTGCTATTAGCATCAGATTTTTTTGCTTTTTCGTGTCTGTCTGTATAATAACAGGAATAAAAGCCAGCAAAGTGCAGTGCTAACTGTATGACTGCTTTTAGACAGTTTGGCAGGAAATGCTATTTCCTGTTCTGTTTGGTGTCCTGTTGCCTTTCTCATAAATATTAACCCATCTGGGCCTTCGGTGTTTCTTGTTACGGTGGGAAAGACAATGTCAGTGACAGCCAAATTTAAATGTAGTTGTTCCTTTAAATAGATTGAATAGGTTCTGGTTAAAAAATACAGAATTGCCGTGTAATTCTTTTGACTGCAATGTAACATCTTCAAATTTCTGCCTGCATAGTCAAGTTGGAAAGTGGGGTTAGATTTGCCTTTAAAGTATGGGCTTACGCTGGTGTGGCTTGCTCTTCTGGATCAGGTTAGAGCTTCCAGAAGTCCTGTGTCATAGGCAGATGCCAGGTTCCTCAGCACTCCAAAGTTAAGTAATAATTGTAGTGCCATTTGATGTGCTTCCCAGATCACGAGATAAATTTATATTTGGAATAGGATGATAGATCCATTTTCTCCATTACTTTCTTGAGAGGAATTGTGTCCTTGTCTCTTGAGACCCCAAGCAAGTGCTGTCCACAGAGGTGTCAAGGTCCTTTCCAACACAAACTCTTGTGTGGTAGAGGTGAACCTCTCTTAACCTTTCACCCTGCCCATTCTTAACCTTTCACCCTGCCTGTTCCTCTTGGCTGGCAGTCGTGTGAGCACTGGTTCAGCAGGCTGTCTTGGTTAGGGTAGTACCTGCTATCAGGGTGCAGCAGTCTTTTGGGCTTGGCTTTTAAGCTTGTGGTTTTTTCAAATAAGATGCTGATCGATGAGGTGTGAAAGCCAGAGGGTGCTGCTTCCCAGAGTGCTGAGATCTGCTGGCACGTTTGTGCTGGGTGGAGGGCATCTCTAGGTGTCTCCCTGGAAGTGCAGTAGCTTCCCTTGGCGGCGTTTGTGTATGCCAGTGACGCTGTGCCCCAGCAGTCTCCTCAGAAAGTTGCCAGCCTGATCTTTTGTGAAGAGCAGTCGTGTTGAATTTAGTGTTACTACATCAAGAGTGAGGCACTGATACTGAGAGTGAGTAATTGTAACCAAGTCTGCCCTTATGCCTGACAGTGTGTGTTTGGTATTTAGCTGTAACTGTTCCTAATTTGCTCAGCTGCTTGACAAAAGCATAAATGACATCGAGGTGAGAGGTCTTCTGTTGGCTGCAACTCTGTGTTACCATGAAATAATTGTAACATTACATAGAAAGTGATAAATGATTGTTAACTTTAATTAGAGCACTAATTATAAATTGGAGTGAATTTCAGCAGAAATGAACAATTGCTATCTCTGCATTTAAATTTCCATCTGAATTGTAAAACAAAGTTGAGAATATTTTCCCTTGGTGTGAAAAAGGGGTATGTTTAAAGGGAATCTGCATGCACTCTCGTATTTTCACGTGGATATTGTATGTTCTAATGAAAGTTTTGGCAGCGTAGACAACCAGACTGTTGACTTCCTTAAAAAACAGCTATAAAACAATCTTTTGGGTTAAAGTTCCCCTGTGTACTCTGTAACATTTAAATCATTTTCTTATGCATTTGCACTTTTTCTGCTGGAGCTACTTAAGAACATAACCATGTTGAATGCCCAGCTGCCAGCAGAAGAATCAGGGGGTGGTCTAGGAAGTTGGTCATCTATTTGGAAATCTAATTGCATGGTGCACACAGGTAGGGAGCTGCTTGATACCCTAAAATAATTCATTTGTGAGAGTAAATAATTATGATTTCTTGAGAAACACTGTCTGGCTGATCTCTGTTTCCTGCTTGGTTGAGAAGTCCTGAAAGAGTAAAAAGAGAAGAGGTCAACATTTGGGTACTACCTAAAATTACTAGCATCCCTTGGAAGTTCATTTGAGATGTGTCATAATAATCTAGAGAATGACATCACTTCTGTTACATACTAGGTAATTTTTTTTTAAGTAATGCTCTAAAGTGGTTCTGTAAGAACAGGATATTTTCATAAATATCAGTTAATTTTACAAAAAGTCAATAGCACATGCTATTAGGACTTCAATAATAAAAACAAATTACTTGTAAACAGACATTTCAGCCAGTGAGAATGAAAGCTCTTTGCACATATGTGTATTTAGCTCATAGTTTCTACTCATATTTTAATCGCCCTTGAAGTTCAGTATTAGTCTTTCGAAACACACATGTTACCAATCAAAATATTATTCTTCTAAAGATTTCTTCCTGAAATACCAACCAGAAGACATATGTTTATAGAGACTGTGTTAGAACTTAACAAACGCAGGCCAAACAACTTATAATTGGGCTGGTTTTGCTTATTTTGTATTTTGTTGAATCAACAGCCTTGTGGATGTGAATGTTAATGGATACCAGAGGCTTAAGGTTTGTTAGTTTTAGATTTTGTATGATTTTTATTCTCTTCTGGAGGTCAAATAAAAGAAAGGGAGTGAAATCCTGACAAGAGACAAAAAATGAAAACCACATGTTGTACAGAAAAGCTGTCCAGGGGACAGTGTCACTCATTAGCTGCTACAATAGCTGTTACTTGGTTTGATATAGTGAGCACATTGTTGTGCTGTGAAAAAAACCCAGCAATATTATTTCTAAAAGGGGCAGGATGCTTTTTGATTGGGTTAGTGTTTTTTGTTTTGCCTTTTGGGGTGCTTTTTTGTTTTCCATGGTGATAAGAGCAAAGCTGTGGGGTTTAGGCATTTCCTTGGGTGTGGTGTGAGAGATGGCAGAGGAGCTGTGTTTGAGTTGCTCCTTTCTGAGAGGGTGACAACATCCCCGTGAGCACTGTGGGTCTGAGGGACCTTGTCTCTTTTCCATGCTGTTGTATGGGTGGTCTCCCTGTTCCACTGTGCAGCTTGGGCTTCCTGGCTGGTGTAAAAACAGGAGGAATGTGTGCCTTCCTGAGCTTCTAGATGTGCTAAGAAGGGAAAGGTTTTGGGGCTAAACAGCCCCCACATCGTAATCAAGAGGATAACTTCTCTTACAATATCTGGCACGATATACACACATCCCTTTTCTTGTCTTGTGAAGGCTGATGTTTATGGCAGTAGGATTGTCTGTAGGTGGATTTCTCCTTAGAAATTAACAATTTGCCCTGTGTGCTTTAGCCCAAGAAGTGTCATGGTTAGGTGGTACTTGACGTGATCAAACAGGGAAAAGCTGCTTGGCTGGCTGCCCCTGAACCTGTCAGATTTGGGTAAGGTTTTTTGAGTAATATGTAAACAAACAAAAAAATCAGGGCAGCTCTGTAATATTTATAGCCTTAAAAACTTTTGGATTCCTAACTCTTAGCTTCTTTAATTTGGATTCTGGGCACTGATAAGAAAAAAAAGAATCAGAAGCCACATTATTATACTGCTAGTGGAAACAATCCATATTCTTCTTGTGGGATCTTTTCTTACAGATAAAAGGATACATCTGCAGCTGCTGTATTTGGGGGAATGGGGTGATGGGAGAGCAGCACCTGAGACAACACAGTTTTTGCTGGCCCACATATGTCCAGATATTACCTTGCATTTCTTTTTTTTTTACTTTATCCACATTTTATGCCTAATTTTCCCTTTAGCAGTGGTAGAAGCGTATGCTAGGAAATTGAATGAGATTGTTCCTTTTGGTTCCTTGCATCTGGCTGAACTCTTTGCATATGCCTCAAAGTGAAATTGCCTTGAAATAATAAGCAGGGATTGTACAGCTGACTTAGAGTTGAAAGAAGCCTGATTGGGGGCCTCTTTTGTTCGTTTCTGGGTTAGGTTAGAAACAGAGCCTTGTGTGAAGTGAAATTGTATGGCCTAAATGGTCAGTTCATCTCCTTTAGCCTTTGGTGTAAGTCTTTGGCTTAGGTGGCTCTTCTGCTTTGGTTGTATTTGGGGCTCTCCCAAAGAGGGCTCAAATTTGGGCTCTGGTTTGTTAGGCTCAATAAGCCACGTTCTTACACACTTACAGAATAACACTTTGGAAAGAACTGTTGGAGGTTGCCAAACCCAGCTTCCTGCTCAAAGCAGTTCCAGAGAGACAAGGTTACTCAGGCCCTTGTCCACTTTCTAAAGATGCCCCTTTCCTGTGTTTGACCACCCTTCATATTAAAAGTTAATTTTACCATGTTTAATTGAAATGTCCCCTATCATATGGGTTCTGTTCATTGTGTTTCATCCCCTGCTGCTATGTCTCCATGCAAAGCCTCTCTTCTCTGTACCCCACTAGAGTGTGGACTGGCAACGTTTTCCATCAGCCTTCATTTCTTAAGGGTGGGCAAAGGCATTTTTCTCAGCATTTCCTCCAGCCTCAGTCTTTATTGGTGATCTTGCAAAGAATTTGATCCTCTGTGCTCATGGGCTTATGCTGGGCATCTGAGAACTGGACACAGCAACCACACTAATTCCCTGGGCACATTGACAGGTCTGTTCTGCAGCTCGTTCATTCTTGAAGGTGGCCAGGCCTGTTCTTGTACTTTCAGTGATGTTTCAGCAGGGTATTCATGTCATTACTTTTAAACACAGGAGTGTAAGTACTCCCTTTACTGAGGCACCTCAAATGATATCCAGAGCTATACTGAACTCTGCTTAAGCTGGTGTTGTATTGGTAGTTGATGATAATTTTGGCATTGGCCTCTGCTTCCAGCTCTTCCTCCTTTATTTTCAGCTGCTGAATGCCCAGCTGGCAGGAGAAATTCTTAGCTTCGAGGCATTTGGTGTTTTGAATTAAAAATTTATTAAGTTATTTTGAAATGCTTTAGGCAGCTAAACTCCTGGCTCCCTGGAACAACCCATCATTTTTATGAGGGAGTTTGGAAAAGGCTTTCTTGGCTTGAAAATCCAAAAGCCTTCTGTGAAGAGCATGTGCAGAGCCAGGTGGGAATTGCCGCTCATCTCTATCACATGCATAGGTAATCTTGACTCAGAGGCAGAAGATGTTCAATTACTACTCTTGTCCTGTCAGTGTGGCATCTGAGAGAGTGGAAGGATATCAAAAGTGGGAGCCAAGAGATGAGTGACTGTAGCCTCTCTGGCCTGACTTCATCTGCAGGGGAAAAAATGGTGGTGTTTGGGTTTTTCAGTTTTTCATATAGGCAAATAAAGAAACATGCTTAGCTCCCAGGTGGTTACTCTAAGTGGTGATATAGTGAAGAATGGGAAACTGTGCTGGAGGGCTGTGACTGAGGTGAAGATGCCATCCAGGCTGCCACTGAGTGCCACACTTTAGTTCTCAAAATATTTTTACCCTGAGTGCATATGCAGTCCTGCTTCTCTACCTTACCTGGTATGGCCTGAATTTAGACCTGTCCTGTGTAAGCTGTGGCATTTGTGTATGAAGCCTGACCTGTTCATTTAATACCTGATGCCCCTCTTTCTTGATTGGAAACCATTAGTTTTTCTTTGTTAAACAATACAAAAAACATTAAATGAAAGAATTCATTTATGTTATTTAAATTCCTACCTCAAATGTTAAGGCATGTGCACTTTTTCCTACTCAAGTGAGTTCTTTGAAAAGTAAAGGAGTGTATGAGTTGATTGGAGTGTGCCAAGAGATACCCTCCTTTGCAGTCTCTCTTGTGACTCAAAAAAGGGGTATCTTTTCAAAAAGTTAGAGACTGAAAGTGCTCTGGTTATGGAGCAGTTCTGGGTTTTGTTATCTGTTGTTAGCTGAGTTGTAAGTAGAGAGATGTCATGGGCTTGGAGCAGAGGCAAATTGGAATAAGAAATGCATTTTCTACCAAGATATCACTGTCTAAAATTCTGCTTTAGTCCAGATTTGGGTGGTCTTTTTGAAAGTAGCTCCAGTCTCTCTTTATCTCTATTTGTCCTTGCTCTGTGTTTCTAGCCTGTGTTTGAACAGAAATACTAGTTTTGTATTATGGCAAGCTGTGGCTCTTACAGAAACAGAGAATAGGTTGCACATCCTGAGGATGAGATGTAGCAGTAAAGGTTTCTGTGGCTCTTGTCCAGAGTTTGAGGATGTGGGTGAGAGGTTTTGCAGTGGTTTTTTTTAGGCCCTTGATCATATTTTAGAGAAGAAGTGGTATTTCATTAAACCACCGTGCTGTTCAGGCCATTCAGCATAGAGAACATTGCTTTACAAATGACACCTCATCCAAACCCACATCTTGCTCTTTAAGCTCGTTAGTGGCTGCTGACGTCTGTCTTCGTGTGCACTGGGAGGGCGGCTGGGGGATGTTCCTGCCTGGTCTCCCCAGTTGCTTGGTTCTCTTTCCAGTGTTTCCTAAGTGGCAGGGCTGGTGCCAGGGCAGCAAATGCAGAATGTATTTGCAATTCTGTGGAAAGCTGTGTGTTTTGTTCTTTAAAATTGATTTGTGAAACAAATTCCAGACAAAAGTCTTGGGATTTTATGCATGTCATCGTGGACTGTGACAGGTAACAGACGAGTAGCAACTCTGTTTCAGCTGTAAGAAATGTCACAAAACCAACATGCTAGAGTGAAAACAGGCACTGTGGTATTTTTTTTGTTTTTTCCTCTATGCCAGTTTTGGGCTTCAGACCCTCTCCCTTTGGGCTACTGAAATAGAAGTCACCTGGAAACAGGATCGGCTGTTGACAATGCTATTTGAGGGGTTGTGCGCAAGTTAAATGTGTATCTTTCTGAAAGAGGATAATAATTTGCTACCTGTTCTTTTGGGAAGCAGTAGAGTGGTGGCTGTTTTTTTTCTGTTGTGACTTATCTGCAAAATCTTTGCTTTGGAAGTGTGAGCTCAACCAGGGTTGTAACTTCATGTGAAAACTCTTCACAGACTTTATCTGAATACAGTATGTTTTTATTTAACTGTGTGCCAGAGAAAATAAGAGTTTTGGTAGCTCCAATTCCCCACCAGTTTTATGGGATAATAAAAGTTCTTTTTAAAAACAAACAAACATTTGCTTTGTAGGTTAAGTAGTTATTTTTCCTGGTTTGAAGTCAAAGATTTCTTTTTCCTGTTACATGTTTAGGGAAACCACAACAATGCTCTTAGTTGCTCTTTGGAATATTCTGTGGTAGATCCAGAAGACACTGAAGTGCATTGAAATAAGGAGGTTTTCATCACTGCTTATGGGCTGCAGTCCTCCATTTTACTTGATCTAAGAATAATCCCATTGATCTCACAGAGGCTGTAATTGTGGAAAACTACCTGTCAAGGTGAGGAATTTCTTGAAAATCAGCAGGATGCTTCACCTGAGTTGAAAATAAGAATGTGGAAACTACTTGCATGCAGATTACAGATTTATTTGACTTTTTGTGTAAAGAGAACATTCTGAGAAACCCCTTTAGACGTTGAAGCTCCAGAAATATGGGATTCTAGACCAGCTTCTTTCATTAGGCTGTTGGAAATCCTTACACCAGTCTTTTATAACTTTGTTTTCTTATTTGTCAGGTGGTTGCAATTTGTTGATGCCATCTGCTGTGAGATCTAAGGGGGAAACCTGTATTTTGGCCGTGTACAGTGTGGTAGTAATTAAGAGTTTTCCACACAACTTGTGTATAGCACTTGGCACCAGACATCAACATGAAAGAACAAGGAATATTGAGAGGAGAAAGGCAGCGCTGTCACAGGTAGTCATGGGGATCCTATTTCTGTGCTTACCTGACTTTTTTTCTTTCCTCCCATGTCTATAGGAATTGTTTCCATTTTCAGCAGGTAAAGTCAGGAAGCGGCAGCTGTGAATTGGTCTTTCGTGTACTACTCCCTAGAGGGTGCCAGACACCGCGTTCTGCAGCCCTGTGTGCTCGCAGCCAGGTGACATCGCAGCCTTGCGCTGGTTTCTTCCGACCCGCTCTAGTGTGAGCATCGCTTGCTGCCGGACGGTGCCACGAGGAGAAATGAGGTGGCTGAATGATTCAAGCACCTCTCACACAGTCATAACCATGTACTCTCATGCGTGGATTTTTGCTTACTGTAACTTGTATGTTATGAGTTGTTTGTGTTGGTCAAGGATAACTTTGTGAGAAGGAAACACAATTTCAAGATGTAAAAACCGTAAATCATTCATGAGTTGTGCTGACCAGTTGCAGTAAATGCCTGCTTTCCCGGGTCACTAGGGAGCAGCTGGTGGAAACGAAAGAAATACAAAGCCTGTGTATTCTGACTCTTAGTGACCCACTCCACTGTTTGAGACCTCAGTGTTTCTGATATTTAACCATTTTTGCAGCAACGCATGAAGATACAGTGCATGAATGCCTTGAAATGAGTGCAAGAGGGGCGTTATGAGTGGAAGGCACAGATGTTATTTATGGCTTGTAGCACCTGTGACTGCATAAGCTTTCTTTGAAGTAAACGTGGGACCCCCATGTATCCTTTAAAGTACTTTTTTTTTCCTCCTCCCTCAAAACATATGGCAGCAGTGGTTCAGCCTAGCCCTTCACAGCCTCTTGTAGGCCACTGGGCTGGATGTGAAAGGTTTGGGACATAACTGTTGGAAAGAGAAGACAGGGCAGTTCCTGGAAGGTGGATTCTTGTATTCCTCGAGACCTACACTGGGAGTAGACAGAGAATGGGAAGTGTGTTGGAAGCACTGCCTCTGTGGCAGTGAGAGATGCCACTTTAGCATAGTATCCTCCACATAGCTTAAGGCTAAAGTCAGTAGAAAAAAGTGCATGGAAAGACCTGAGCTTTTACTCAGGTATTTGTACTTATAGCTTTTTCTCGTGCATAAAATACGCAAGGAAAAGAGGCACATTAATGAGGGTTTGTCTCATTAAGCTGACTGCCATGAAGACCATCTCTAGGAGATCAGACTTCACCTGTCTGATCTGGGTCTCGATGCTGATTCCTTGGAGGCTGGTTAAGAATCCACTGTTTGTTTTGAAGTAGCAGAGTGTGGAGAGAGACTTTCAAACTTGGGTGTGTTTTTTTCCCCTCTGCTTTCTTTGCAAGTGCCTCCAAGCCTTTATGAAAACAAACACTGGAGACAAAGACCTTTGCTAAGAAAATGTGTATCAGCTCTTTTTGTTTTGAAAGGGTGATGTGGGTGATAATTATTTAAGTGTTGAGAGATGAGACATTAGCTTACCGAAATGTGAGTGATCCTTATTTGCATCAAGGCAGAGACTGTAATTTTGTTGTCATATCTTGCCTCAAATATTCATCTGCTACTTGCATGAACTAACTTAGAAGTTTTACTATAAAATGGTGGATTTATGTGTGGAGCTGTGGGCAACAGCCAGTGGGCACTTATGTTGTTTATATGCTGCTGGGAGCCGCTCATCATCTGTACCAGCATAAGATGTAGTGGAATGGAAACTTTGGCAACTTGTAGTGGTGGCATGAGCCTTATCATCTCCAACAGTGCAGTTCTTATTGTTTGTACTGCCATGCTGTCTTTAGTTCCTGTTAATGGCTGGAGGCTCCTGTGGGCCAGACTAAACACACTGCTGTAAGCAGTTCCAGGGGTGTTCCTGTTCATGTCGATGTCTCCTGTGCTCACCTGCCACTGCTGCTTTAGGATTGCTGCACCATAAGAGCTTCTGTATAGCTTCTCAGTATATGTCATGCAAAAACATCATGGAGAGGCTGGCTTGTTTTCCAGATTAAAAAAAACCCCAACCAAACAAAATGGTGCATGTCATGCTGACAGCTGAGAGGTCTCATGGCAAAGGGGGGTTCTAACCTGCAGCCATCCTCCTTGCTTGAGAAGAACGCAGCCTCCTTTGGGGGTTAAAGGAAGGATCAGTGTTGAATTTGACAAGTCATCCTCTCACTAAAGGCTCTTCTCCACCACTTGCCTTTCTGCCTTCCCCTTTAAAGCCCTCGGCTGAAGACCAAAATACCAATAGGTTGTATCCTGTTTATAACAATTACAGGAATTCAAATGCCACAAAGAGAAAGGAAAATTAATGGAATAAAGCAAGCTGTGGGAAGGAAAATGGCTTTTAGTGTGGTGTACTAATGAGGTGTGAAATAGGTGTCTAAGAAAATGTTCAGTAGCATCTTTAGAAAGTCTTGCAGCCTGCAGAAACAGAAATACGGGAATATTGCGGAAGAGATATAACCCAGTGCTTGGAGGAGAGGGAGTTTACTGTGTGCTACAGACCTAATGCCAGAGAGTTTGCCTCTTCAGGCCCTGGCTGCCCTTTGGCAGAGCTGGCATCTCTTTCACGTGGGCGCTGAGGCTGAAATAGCTGTAGGCTTGAGGATACAGATGCCTTTGAACTCTGCTTTCTTATCATGGACTTTAGAAGACATGGCAGGTGTGACCCACTTCTGTTCCTGCACAACTCTGCTGCTACACAGACCCAGGCCTTGGAGCTGCTGAGGACTGGGTCACTGAAATCCTCTGGGTTAAAACAATTATCTTGCCTAATTTTTCTTTTTCGTTTTCTTCACTGAGTTGTCTTTAATGGTCTCCTTCCCAGCCTGTCCCCATAAACCATCGTGCTGGTGTTACATAGCTACATAGCATGGCTAAAATGAGTGGTGGTTAAGAATGGAGTGAGAGTGGGCAGTGGAAGGCTTCCCGTGTGCATATTGCTCAGCCCAGCATTGTTGCCGAAGTCCTCGTAATGGGGAATTAAGGAGTTGCTTGCACAAAGGAGTATTTTGCTTCCCAGGAGGTTTCACTGAATTTTGTTTCTGGATTAAAGTGCTAATTAACACAAAATAGTACTCAATGCTTCACTGTAAGAGTAACTAACACTGTTGATAGTTGGTGTACAAACATAATGTATGCTAATGAGATCCCTGCCTTTGTAAAACAAAGCTGTTGATCCGCTGTGTGTGTCTAGACATTTTTAGTGGGCTGGGAGGCTTCCTTTCCAATGATAGCTTATGCCTCTTTGAGATTTCCTTAAAGCAGAAGGGGTTTTTTAGCTCCTCAGTGGTTTCTTTCACCCTATGCATTAGCTGTTTTTCAGTTCTTGAATTTTGATCAGGAGCTGGAGGCTACTTTTAGCTGGCTTTGGCTTGTTAGTTTACTTGCTTTCAGACTAAGTGTCATTTTTCTCTCCAAAGAGCTAAAATGCCACCACTGTCTCATATCTACTTGTATCTAATAATGGCTTAATCCACAAATAATTGTAATGAAGTTACTAAGGCCACTGGCAGAGAATAATGTGATCCAAAGGCCACTGGAACGAATGGGATTCTTCACTCAGAACAAAGTGAAGCTTTGGGTCGAGCCCTAGGGTGCTGTTCCATAAACACATGCGTGACCATGTGCGGCAGTGTTGGGCTGTGCTGTGGAAACCAAATTTCAAATAAATGCTGCCAACTCTCCCAGCTGAGCACTGGTGAGTAAAGGAAGATGCTGTACAGACAGACAGGAGATGTGTTAGCAGCCCCCAAGGTAGCAGAGCAGTTGCTATAACAGCCAGCAACAGATGTTACCCAGGACCATACTGCTGCTGCTGGAATTAGAGTAGGATTGGAGGTCTCCCAGCTGCCAAGTGCATCGTTTGTGTGGCCAAGGTGTCAGTTGCAGCTCTGGAGTAGGCAGGGGGCTGATGAAAACATAAACAATAGCAGCAGCAGCAGGATTGCTGATTTGGTGCAGGAATTACTCAGCTGTGCCACTGTGCCCTTGTAATCCCATTAGGAAAGTCAGACTAACAAGCGTGATAGGAGGCCCCCTCTGCAGGGTTTGCTGCTGGGGAGGCAGGGACATCTCATCAGCGTGTGAAGGGTGTGCCCAGGAGGATCCGAGGGGGAAGAGCCAGGTGGGTGCATTGGCAAAGCTGGGGGTCAGGTTGTGCAGTGCCTGCCAGGGCTGCTGACTGTTTTCCATGTGCACTCAAAGCAGCTTGCTCTAAAGAAATAAAGGCAAGAAATAATGGTGATGAGTTTGTTGCTATTAAAGGACAGATCTAAAGGATTTAACTTTTCTGGGGAATGCTTTAATTAGAATTATGCTGTCTTTTGCCAGATTGCTGAGCAATTAAACTCTACTTAAGGCCAGAAAAAGTACTTCCATGAAAAGTTTTCAGTGCAGTTCCTGGGTGAGATTATGAAGAGGAGAATTATTTACAAATATCTCATTAACAGACATTATAAAGTTGATTATGCCCCCATGGGAATTGATGACAAAACTTTCATGGCCTTCATTAGAAATGAAAACCTTTTGATGCAAGGCAAATACGGTTTTGGGTGCACATATAATAAAGTTATACATATTAGCTTAAAAGCTGCTGCTCTGGAAACCCTATTGGAAATTCTTAGTTTTCCTAATGTGTAGGAGAAATCCATTTTCTGTAGGTATTTTTAGTGCTAACTTCCTCTCCTGTGCTATTATCTTACACACTCTCCCATTAGTGCTTGCTGTGTTTCCAGGTCAGCCATGTGGTTGCCGAGCATCCCTGCCTGCTTTTGAATGACTGGCCAGGCAGGAGCCAGAGAGGCAAGTTGCTAGTGCTGGCTGCCAGCAGCAGCTTCTCCCAGCCTGGACCCACTGATAACCCACAGCAACCTTCTCCTCTCACCATTCTGGGAAGGTCCTCGCTGCGTGGTTCAGAGTGAGACCCTGCCCTACACAGGTTGTAAAGATGCAGGTGTAAGGATGTTTCTCTCTGAAGGCACCCGTGTGTTGGAACACAAAACAGCCCCATTGTTGAGAGGCATTTCAGAGCTGCTGCTTCACCTTGAGCCACGGCTGTTTTAGTATGAGCTGGATGAAGCACACAAATTTCTGGCTTATTGCCACTTGTTACATTTGCAGCTCCAATGAACTTGCTGTGCTTCAGAAAATTTCAAGAAGTGGTGAAAACATTGCAGCCCAAATCCCTCTGTGAGCTTTTTTTTTTTTTGTGTGTGTGTGTGGTAAAAAACCCTTAGGCAAAGTGTTTTAAACCCAGCAGTGCTGATGAGAGTTAATAACTTTCCAGATATTGGCTTTTTTGCTACATACGATCTTTTTAAAAAGGTATTTAAACTGATCCAGCCAGTTGCTGGGGATGCCTCTGTGTGTGTTTAATGAACAGCTGGCTCTTTTGAACTGGGAATTTTAATACTTTCAGTTCCATGAAACTGGAGTCGGAGGAGGCGGATGGTTGTACAAGAGAGGGAGCGCATTTTCTCATGTGAATTCAGAAGCAGGGAGGGAGGGAGGGAGAGGAAAGCATTGTAATATTGCGTGTGTTTCTGTTTCAGTGGATCAAATCTTTCCTCTGTCTGCATCCAAGCTATTTGGTTGTGATCAGATGATCAGAGCTCAAGGAAGCGATTGGAGAGCGAGCTGGCTGCAGCTGCACTGTAGGCTGTTTTCAGGGACAAGAAGCCACTGTTTTTCAAACATAGCATAAACATAGAAGTTATTTTGTAGGCTTCAGGATGCAGATATGGGTTGTGCTGCCAGCATTGTTCTGCTCCAAGCTTTTCGTTCTGTGGTACAGAGGAACTGTCCACATATCTGCAGGCGACGACGACGAGAGGAGTTGTCACATGAAATTCTGCCGCTGGATAGCGATGATGAAATGAGCAGACCCAGGACTCTCATCATAATGGTATGGTATACTTTAATCAAGAGAAAGGTGACAGAATTATTATTATAGATGTTATGTGATTATTTTTTTCCTTTAAGTATATATTCATAGAGAGCAATTGACAGGCAATTTGTCAGGTTAGTTCTGTTAGTTTGCAGGTAGATTTGCTGTATCTGTAATGTTACTTTATAGATGAAGCTGTAAGCTCCACATAAGCTCTGTGTAAAGTAAATGTTCTGTTATTTAATTGTTGATGGGTTCTATTGCTGTTTGTGAGATAGGCAGCACTGGAGCCGGTTGTGTGGTTATGTTTTATTTCAGACTTGGAATTCCAAACAGCAGACAGCGTAAGAAATGTTTGCTAAGTCTGTTCATCACAAAATCAAAAACAAACCCAAAAACCAAGCCAAACAAAACAAAAAATCTTTACTTGCACCCAGGATGCAGTTGGAATTTATATTAAGTTATATGCAAATAAACTCCCATATATCTTTGCTCCAAACAGTTTGCAGCAGTAAAATGTTTGCTGGATCACTGCTTTCCGGTTTACTGAGTTGCCTCTGTTCTTTAATGAGGGGGAGCTTGAAAGGCTCTCAGTCTTTGAACGTCATTTTCTTCCTGAATTAAATTTTTTATTTTGTGATGGGAATATAATAAGCACTATAGGTTTATTAGGAATAAGTGACAGGGTTGTTCCTCATTATAAATCACTATTTCAAAATGAGGAATACACTTACTGCCTAGTTAACTACTCTTCTTTGCCAAATACACATATGGTGAGCATTTCCAGAACGCTGGAGTGGTTTGCATCTGAGGTGGCAATGATTTGTTACTCTGTTGCTCTCACTTGATAAAAATATTACCAAGACATTGAAAATAGTATTTTTGCCAGTTTTTCAGGACACTCGTTTATATCATTTAAGTGGTAGAGTTTGATGAAGTTCAAAGTGCATCCACATGATACTCTGATCCCACACAGAGCTGTAACTTAGTGGTAAAGGGTAACATTAGAGGATTTAATAGCTGTCCTGAGCAGCTGTTTTGAATAGAGCATTGCTGCCCATGGAAAGGTGTGTGGTGCAGCCATGGCAACGATAGTAGCAAGGACCCAATCTCAGCTGTGCTTTACGTATCAGCTGAGGGTATTATCCAGTGCATGGGGAGCCTCATGGTCATAAGGAGGATGGAAATGGATTTTGTAATTGTGAATCTGATGTTAAAGCTTCTCGTGCTCTAAAAGTATCTATGTCTATACAACAAACTTTTTTTTCCACCTAATGATTAAATAAATGACCTCAGCAGCGTTTAAACAAATAAATGTCTCCTTCCTGGTAGTAATTTCAAGCATGATGAAGTGAGAAATGTCTGGAAGCACATCCGAGTATGGCTCATCTGTGTAACTTGCTTCAGTCCTTGGAAGAAAAGGGTAGTCTAGGGTGTTGTGGCAGCAAACACTGTGCCAGCCTTGCCAAACCCAGAAATACTCATCAGCAGCTTGAGTTGTGTTTCTTTGTGTGGTAAGTGCTGTGAGATCAGGCCTCCAAGAGCAAAGGTCCTTGGGCTCTCAGGGAAGTGAGGCTTTACCCTGCAGTGTGGAGGGAGCTGTGGAAGCTGCCCACCACCCTGCGGAGTTGGGGATACCCAAAGGAGAGGCATTCTGGTCAAGATGATCTGGATGCTGGATGTGGGCTCTGAGATCCCCTCAAATGCATCCACCCGTTGGCCTAACAGGGGCTTAGGTTTTCTGTGGCAGTGGTTAATGCACTGGTGTTTGTCCTGCCAAAAGGCTGCCCTTCCCCAGGAGCTTTGTGGGATCATTTTCTCCCTCTCAGTCCCTTTGAGAAGAGGAGGAGGAGTGGTTCAGCCCTGTCCTGAGGCTGGGGTAGGTGCAGGCAGGCGCTTTGGAGGAAAGCTGCTGGGCAGAGGTTGACTTTTAGAGGTTGATCTTTCTCTTCAGGGTGTGTTTTATTACCATGCTTTTGCTTTGAAGCAGTTAATTATGTAAATATCTAAATGAATTTGCCATTAAGCTTTGCAGTTAGGCTTGGGAATGATGTGGAGACCTGGTGAGCTGAGAAGAAAACACTGCTTCAGAGCACTTTGTGGCAGAATGGATGGTCCTGTTTCCACCTGAATTATGTTACTTGAAAGTGCAGCGTGATAAAGAGAGCTGGAGGCTACTGGGCCTTAATGCAACACGTTATGGTCCTAACAAATTAGTTTTTCCCGTTGGTCTGTTGTAGATCATTGAGGTTTATGTCTGGATAATACAGTGGAGGCAACTGTGTAGATGAGCGAAAGAGTGTTTAGTTCCCAGTGTTGCTATGCACATTGTGCAGATGCCGGGAGCTAAACCGATCCCGGTGAGATTACTGAGAGCTCATGACTGCGGCCAATGAGTAATTGGAGTGCCCAAGAAGAGAGGAGAGGAAATCTCAAAGTGCTCAATACCAGAAGTACACTGATGGGCCTGGGTGCGATCGTGTGGCTCCTGTCAGCTGAAGATCTGGCATTTTGTCTCTTCATGCCTTCAGATAAAAGTGTCTTCCTCTCTGTAGCTTGTGTGCCACTGCCTATATGTGCCCTACAGAAAGTGTTAGCCTTTGCTATTGATTTCAGGAGATAAACTATGCCTTCTAAACAGCTTTTTGAAGTCACCAGGCTCTGCTCCCTGTTCTTGCAAGTTTGCCTGTCCTGTGTGTAGCAAAAGTAACATCTTGGTGTTGCCTTGGTAAGGAAAGCAACCCTGAATCAGAGAGAACAGCAGTCTACCCTAAAATGCTTCCAGTACGTAAACAGCTCTAGGGATGTGCCCCATTTTCCTTTCTTAGTCACTGAAGAGGAACATCCTTGTAGGATATTCTTCTAGGAATTGTTTTTGCCAGTGGCACTCCATGCAGGAGATGCTATGGGTGCGCTCTATAAGAAAAGAAAGGAAGAAGTCCCAAGCAGAGCCTCCAGCTATTGCTTAATGGCTACCTATTAATCACTGTATGAAGCCTTTAAGCATCACAGCAGGTATTTCTAACATTATGGTCCTTGCAGAAAGTGGGGATTGATGTCTTTATTCAGAGACTTTTTTTTTCTTCCGTTTGTTAGTGTAGAAATGTGATTTTATCCTTAGGCAAGACAGATAAATCATTAGTTTTAGATCTTGACTGGATCCACAGAGCTAGGAGAGATGCTGGAAAGAGAAAACTGTAAATTCTCTTTCAATTACTATTGTGTGTCATCTTCTCTTGGATGAAATCCTGGAATGTGCCAGAGACATGCAAAGTAAATGTCCAAACAACCTCTAATATGGTGTACCAGTTTAATCAGTTTGTTCAGTGACTCTGATTTAATAGATCCTTGTTTTCTGTACCTTTAAGAGCATGTCTGCAAGAGCTGGCTTTCAAAATAAGTCTATGAGATGGTGAGGTTTGAGGTACTAAAATCCTTTCTAGAGTAAATGCTGTTAAAAACATGCTGTTTCCACAACAAAAAGGAGAAGAGGAAGATGCCTGAAGGAGGAAAATGAAGTGCATGGGGTTATGTAGAACTGTTTGGTGTTCTGAGGGGGAGCACTAACATTCGAGATGATGGTTTGCATTTGGAACTTGTGGCTTGAAGTTGAGCTTTATCTAGTAGGTCATTCTTTTGTTTTTTTTCATGCAATTTATTACCAATTGTGGCAACTGAGATTTGTGTGATAAGAGCAAAGCGTATTTGAGGATATGATCCTACTCTCCACCACCCCCAGCTTTCCTGCCCTTGGTAATATGTTGCTGTCCGGTAAGCTGTCTTCAGAGAGGGTGCAGCCCAGAATCGGACTGCAACAGTAATAAATTACATAAAAATGTAAAAAATGTTTTGCACTTTGAATAAAATAGTGTAACTTGAGCTGACTTATTAGCTTTAACACAGTGATATTCACTTCATTAATGCTGCCCAAGCTGCTTCTCAGGCCACTTAGTTTGTAAATGGATTTTTTGCTCTTCTAAAAGCAGTAGAGAGAGCAGACGCATGGCTTTGAGAATTCTCCATCATCTATTATTGAAGTTTACCTCCAGAACTGTGTTCCTTTTGTTGTGTGGTCTGTGTTAATTTTCTACTTCTAGTTGAAATAATTTAGTGCACTCATCTCATTTGCATACATTTCTCTCCTGGAGGTCTGTGCAATATAAGTGCTATCAATGGGTGGCAACTTTAGGAATTGCAGGATCTCTGACCCATAACTTTCTGGTTTTGTATGTGGCAATGTGTCCGTGTGTACCCAAACAGGGGAGAATTGCAGTGCCTTTTGGAGGCTCAACCCTGGGAGCAGAAGGGTGTTCCCTTCCTGCAGTGTCTTAGGGCAGGGATTGTCTTTGCAAAGCAAGATTATCCAGGGCTGCAAAACAAAAAAAAAAAACCTCAAAATTTTCATGACTTCTTAGCTCAAGTCAGAAGCTTCAATGTGTAATAGATTTTTAAGCAATGATAATCATATGTAGTTTTATTTTGACCTTAACTTCCACTTCAGCACTTGACCTCAGCAGGAACAGAAACAGGCCCATGTTTGAATAAATGAATAACATTAGAGTGTAAAGAGGAGAAGTAGTAAGTGGTGCACGAAAGCAGCTCTGCTTCAGAGTCGTTTCGGCCACTGTTCTTGTTGCCTTTGCAGCTTCTTTGCATGCTGTGCCCACTGCCCCTCAGGCCTGCGAGTGACTGCAGTGACTGCCAGCCCTTCCCCTGGGTACCCAGGGACTGTGTTCCTTGCTGCTCATTGGAAGGATGTTGGGTTTGCTTTGGTGTTTACCTGTTTAGACAGCAGCTGTGGCAATGGGTAGAGTTTCTTACATACAGAGGGGAGAAAATGTGGGTCAGTTTTCATTGTTCGGTGCTGCAGTACCGTGTAGTGTATGCATGTGGTTCAAGAAAAACTGGTGTTGAAAGTGGCCTTTTACCACTGAGCAAATCTTCTTCATCTGGCTTTGGTACCCTGAGCAATGCTTTATATTGCTTTCACTTCTTATTAGTGTTGCAGCGATGTGTGTAGTATGACAGTGTGTGGAATGCAATTATTATGAATGCTAACCAAATTTTTATGACAGCTTATGAAGAGTGTGGGCTCAAAGCAATAAAGTGATGAAAACATTCTCCTACATATGAGGAATTTATTCTCTTTTTTCTAGGGAAAAAAGAGAAAAGTAAGCTATTTATTTGGAAGCAATGCATACCTGAAAGAGAAGGATATAAATTAAAGAGGCACAGAAAGTCTCTGTAAGTCTCAGTCCTTGGGAGTGCTTTGGGAAGGTGATTTATGCATTTGACAAAAATCCCAATTTAGGATGTGTGCTCAAAATGCTTCTTGAGAGAGAAGAAAATTGACCTATAGAAAGGCAGAGGAACTTGATTAAAGCCAAGAAGACAAAGAGAGAAACAAACCCACACAAGAAAAGCGGGAGAAAAACAAGCCAGGGTTTTCAGGCTTTGGCCATCTGCAGCCACAATTGCTGTATCATAGGCACATATAGAGACAGCGCTATGCACACACATGCTTGTCACAGTTTTGTCTATGATGCTCTGCAGTTCTGCTTGGCTCCAGCTCTCATGGCCTTTAGCAAATGCAAGCTTTTTGTATTTCCCTTGATCATTTTGCTCTTTGGATCTTCGTAGAGAGTTAAGAAGAAGATCCCAGTGATCTGTCTAGTCTGGGATTTTGGAACTGGGTGAGCTATGGTTGTAGTAACCTGAAGCTCTGTACATGGTGTGGTGCCCTCATACACAGAGTCAGCCATGAGATTTTGCATTTGTTTGTGTCTCTCCGGTGTTTATCACACTATTAAATACTTGAATGAGTTATAAGGAAAAGATAAACTGAATAATAATTAAGATACTAACATAGATTTAAATGCCAAGTGCTAGACACAGGATGAACCACCTAAAATAACCACAATAATATCTTTGAAGTTCTGGAGACTTGATTTGAAATACATTTCACACCGAATTTAGTAGAGGTATTTTGTTTCATGCTGTCAGTGGACAATGTAGTGTTGGATGGAAATATAGAACATGTATGTGTGTATTTGGGACCAGCAACCTTTAGGTATAATTTCAGAGTAGTTCTCTGGGGTTTTTTGCACATCATGGGCTGCATAAGTAGTTCCAGACTCATGACTTTGTTCAAATAATTTGGTCTTCTGCTTCCGCCAGGGAGGTTTTGGTACTGGGATGTGTGGCTGCTGCTGGCACTTTACTGACCAGGCTGTGGGAGTGGGTTAGGTTGATAGTTATCATCTACAGGAATTAAGTGATAACAGTGACACAACCTGCTGCAGTGTCTTGGCTGAGAAGCAGATTGTCCCATGCTCCATTACAAGGAGCCCATCTCCATTAGGCAGAATTCACAGAATCTCAGAGTACTCTGAGTTTAGCAGCACTGTCACTGCCCGCAGCTCGCAGGAGGCAGGTTGGGGCAGCACAGGCAGTCTGTTGAGCCAGAGGAGTGCAGAAATCCCCCCAGGATGCTCCATTCACACTCCCGGCACGCCCCAGGTGTTTGCACTGCATTTCTGGTGAGAGTATTCCCGCGGGCATCCGCAGCTGGAGCACCGAGCTGCAGCGGGCAGGGCAGCCGGAGAGCCTCTGGCTGGCAGGGGCGGTGGCAGCGTGGTGGCAGCAGCGCTTGTGTCTGAACGTGCGCTCCCTGTCTTTGCCCAGGCTCTGGCAGACTGGCTCTCTTCGGCTGAATTAGGATGAGTTGCAGCTGGTTCCAGAAGAGCACAAAGGAACAGTATATTAAGCTCATGCTTTCAGAAAACGACATTAGTGCCAGCCCTCAGCCCTTGCCTCTTACTGGCCTTAACTCACTGCTGGCTGCAGCCCTGAGAGCCGGGCTGGGCTTTATTTTCCGTGCTGTTGTCAATACAGAATCCTCTGAACTGGATCTAAATGCATATAGCTGAGTCCAGAGGAGTCCATTTCAGGCCTTTGGCCACAAATGTGGGGGTATTGATTGAGCTTGGAAACATCTCTGCCCTGTAAGAGGTATGCTGAGTGCAGAGGGGAGCCATAAAGACACCGGGGCCCTCAGGGAATGCTGGCCAACCAAAAGCACTACCAAAGTAAAAGCTGCTGGGAGAGGCAAAGCAGGAGGGAGAGCTGTCGAGGCAAAGACTGTGTAAGAGAGGAAGAGTTAAGTGATGAGAGAGAAGCCAAATGGGAAGTTCCATTTCTTCTCATCTGAAATTAAATAGGCACACTTGCTGTTAAACTTTGGTCAGATATTTGACTTTGGAGGGCTAGCCACCATTGCTCTGTTGATGTATCATATTGTAATGATGCTTTTTACCTCTCACCTTGTTTTTTGCAAAAGCTTCAGTTTTACTTCAGAGTGAGTATGCCTCTTCCTCACTGATACTGATTTCTCCTCCCTTGCCCTTCTTCCATTTCCTCCTTCCCAAATTGTAAAACCATCTTCTGCTTTGTCTTCAGCATAAATACACTCTATTCCCCTCCTGCATGGATTGGAAATCTGAATGGAGTGCAACAGAATTGTTCCTGATATTTCTCACTTCCATGAATTTTCTCCTTTACCAACAGCAGTCTTAATACACTTGTTCTAAACCTAGTTTAAATAAGCCAGAATTCCACTTTAGCACATTTCAGATAAAAGCCTAATGCAAAGTTTCCTTGCTCTTGAAAGACAGAGATGCATCTCTGAACCTTTATCTCCATGCTTCATACTCTTCCATCCATCAGAACTATTTGGGGTTGGTGAACATGGAAAGTCTCTGTTGCTCCGTAATCTCTCCAGTAACCTCTGAGCAGCAGAGCAAGATCATGTGGTAACGGGAGTCACTTCTCTTCTTAGCAGCTGCTGAACCATTCTACCATCAGCTGTGGCCGAAAGCTGAATGGAGGAGTAGATTCTGATTGCACCTGCAGCACAAAATTGTGTGATCAACTGTGTGCCGCAAAACCTGGTGGGGGTAGCTTTGTTCCTGTTTTTTTCTGTGCATCTCAGGGGGATTCCCACCTGATTTCAAAAAACCTCTCAAGAGATTCTGACTTCTAGATTACATTTCCTGAATCATACAGGGTTTTGATGAAAGGCAGCAGTGCTTCATGACTGTCAGATGACTGCTGTCATTGTGCGGGTGAATACAGACCAGCTTCAGCTTGCAATACCTCCTTGTAGCACAGGGGGAACTGGACACACACAGGCAAATGGCTTTGATGTTCCCTTGACTAAAGAGAGGTTTGTTAAGGCAAAACACAGGATTTAATTTCTAAGCAGAATTTCAGCCTGTTTGAGGCTGTCAGCTAGTACTAGAAGCTCTACTTTTATGAGTAAAACAAAAATTAAATTCCCTGCTGAAGTACTCAAGTGAACTCTTGTTCCCTGCAGTAATGTTGTTCAGGAATACAGGAACAGGTGTGTTATCTTCAGAGTGTTTGGAGCTAAGGAAGATGAAGGAAAATGGACTGTCTAGGAAATATGGTAACAATTCCTGGTTTTTCAGCTTTTGAATCACTTCCTTGAATAATTAAGGCTTCCAGCTTGAATTAGTGGTTGGAGTGAGGAATACCACAATAGTGAAGGGATTAAGATTCAGCATCAAAAAGCATGTCACATGGATACTTCAGGATGTTTTGGGTGGTGTGGGTCTGACACTATCTCAAGGCACTATCCCAAGTTGTCCAGCTGAAGCTGGCTCAGACCACGGGCCGTGGTCTCCTATGCCGAGGTGTGGTAACTGTACATGTGTGCACACATTTCCAGTCAGACAGAAACTAATTACTTCGTTGTTCTGGGGCTCAATTATTTCTCTTATTTTAAACTCTGTAAGTAAATATATTCTATAAAAACCTACTTTTATCATTCTGTTAATGTGGTGCCTCTTCAGAACAAAATGTTATTTTCTGTCTAAACAATTTCTGAAAGAAATTGTGTGCAATGTCTTACTTTTACAATTGCAATCTGTTAATAATTATTGCTGATTTGTGGTTAGCTTAAAAAATAATAGATTCTCTGTGTGTGGTTTTCGATGAAAAATAGCCATTGTAATGTCTGTTGGACTTTCCTGCCTCAGGGATCACTGAGTACAGTGTATGGAGCCAATTGAATTGAATACTTCATGCCTTTGGTGTTTGTTTTTCCTCACTTCCTGTCTGTCAACTGCTGTGCTCATTTTCTTTTCATTACTATTGATACTTGCATGAAGATGAGCCAGCCAGATTCAGTTCTCAGTTAAATATGTGCAAATCCAGCAGAGTAAGGTTTTGACTTAAAGCAGTAAACCAGATCAGAAGTGTAATTCTGTGCTGCTTACGTGTTTCTCTCCCTCCCTCCAAAAAAATCATGAAGTTAGAGTGGAAAATGTGTGTGGCCTCGTTGGATCAGTCAGTGGTTGGCTCTGAAATGGGGATGCTGGGAGTTGAACATTGTGCCACCACTCACTCATGACTTTCTTTGGCATTTCAGTAATGGTTTGGTGTTATTACCTTGATGTTTTCCACAGGTTGTGACTTATGTGCTAAAATTAGCTCATGCAGAGTATAAGCCTTAACAGTAAAGAGATTAATTACTGAAATGTAGATTTCTGGAACCAGATGCTCCCCCATCGTCTGAGATGTTTCTGCCATTAGTAAATTACGTGCAAACATTCATTGCAGCCATCACCATAGGAGATCTGATCTTAATGAGATTGCAGAGAAGTTCTTGAGAGAAACTGATCTTGGAATTGGGCCTATTCTTCCTCATTTTTGGATCCTTCTCTTATATGGCTCGAAGTTAAAAAATAAAAAGTGCTCACACAGCTGATCTGCACTTTCTTTTCAATGCCTTAGTCCTTTCCCTGTCTTTAACCCATTCTCCCATGAGCTTGAGAAGACTTTTCTCATTTCCCTAGAGCTCCCCAGAAAACACGTCCAGCTGCCTGTTTGGTCTCTCCACCTGCCAGGTGGTGCTTGTGCCTGACTTTGCTCATTCCGGCTGTGACTCTGGTTGGCTCTTGCAGTGCTCGAGTTCCTCCAGCTATTGACCACTGTCAGCAAGGTTTTAAGCCCTTAAGGAGGTGCAGTGATCTAAGCAGTTACCTAATAGCTTGTTTGTTGCCAGGAATGTCCAGCTCCTTTGGCCTTTCAACCTTGTAGTTGGCTCTCCTTTTATCTTTTAACTGAGCTGTTATGAGAGAAACCAAGGCCCTTGTTTGCTCTCTGCTCACAGGTGCTGGACATGTGCTCCATAACACATCCTCCAGATGAATGTGAGCACCACATGTGTTGAGGATAAAGGGAAAGCAATCCTAACCGTGAATCTGGTGCATTCACCAGGAAACACTGCTTTGCATTTTCCACTATTTCACATACACAATATATTTCGTTGTTCGTGATGCGTCTGATTCTTCATGATGACCATTTGCCACTTGTAGCACCTGATTTTGTTTGTGCTGACAGTGCAGCAAAGACGTCACTTGGGGAAGGACTCGTGATGGGAGTGTTTGTGCATCTGTCACCTGCTTTTGTTCAGAAACCCTCTGACCAAGCAGCTCTGACAGACAGCGTGCTCATTCCTCAAACTCATGTGTAAATACAAAATGTTTTAGCAGACTGTATGGAAATATAGAGAATACTCATGAACACAGTTTGAACTGAAGAACTATTTGGAAATACTAGAAATTTTTACTAACACGTGCTTAATTCTGCGCTTTTATATAAAAGATAAAAGTGAATCCAAGCCTGGAATTATACCAGTATGTGTTAGCCTGTCCTCTCTGAATCTAAATGAAACTGTAAGTATCAGTTAATAAAATGTAATTCTGAAACATTTTACCATATAAAAAAAGCCAATTCTTGAAGACTGCATTAAAACAGACCTGCCCAAATGAAATGTTTGAGATGAGCTGACATAAAAGTTTGTACCAGCTCCCACTGAGAAGTTTCTTTACACAGTATTTTTAAGCTGCCAAAAGCTTTTGTACGTGCTAAGTGCTTGCCAATTTTTCCTTTTTAAATGAACTCAAAGGCAATTTTAAGTTACATGAGCCTGCAGAAAGAATCTGAATTGGTGGCTAAACATTGTTTTTTGTAAAATGCATTCAAAAGACAACTGTATTTCTTGGAAGTATTTTCAAAAAAGGTTTTGTTCCTTGAGTCAGGACGTGTCTGCAGTGTTTCAGGCAGAACAAGGAGCTGAGTGAGGAGGAACTGCAGCAAACTCTGCTTTATTTCCCATCCACATCCTTTTCTGGCACTTGTTTATGCCTGGCTGTAGTGTGTATTTGTAGGAAATCAGAAGTTAACCTTTTAGTTTCTGATTTCCTGACCAATTCTTTTGTTTCCAGCTCAAGTGGCGCTTAATAGAAACAAGAGTTATGTGCCAGCTATTTCGCAGTAAAAGGGAATTTTTTGGGCTTTCCAGAATTTCCATATTAAAAACCCCCGAGAATTTCCAAATTTAAAAAAGACTTTTAGGTACAGATTCAGTTGTCAGTGACCAGTTTAGGGTTGATATAAGGCAAGAGCGAGGGTGCAGACAATTGTGTTTGTATGTTGGATACAAAGAGCAAGAAGAGAGAGTGGGGAGAAATACAAGGGGAAGAATACTGGCTTACACTCATCCCATTGGAGAAAATCATCCAGAAAGGGTGAAGGAAGAGGAATCACTATGATTCAGCTCTCTGCCTTGCTGGAGCTGGGACCTAGAAGCTTAGAGCAGCTTTACTGTGTTGAGAATGACATAGTTTTGTTCCTGTTTTCCAGTTCACTGAGAAATCATAAATAAATTTTGCTTTTTGATCTATCCTTGGACAGAAGAGTTCTATAACAACTTCTTGGGAGGCCTTTAGTACCTCATACAGTTCAAACAGACTTACTGGAATTGGAAAATTACAGAGAAGGGTGAGGAGGATCAGCAAAATTAGTCCATGCCTACGTATGTACACAAAGACTGGGCCTGGACTGACCTGAAAAATAACTATCAGGGAATATGATGAAAGTCATACAAATCAAGAATGGTCAGAGGCGTGTAGACTTTGCTTGCAGTTTCTTCCCTCAACAGTGAGAGATGATGAACTAGTGATCATCAAATGAAACTAATGAGAGGCAAGTTTTGGGGAAAAAAAAAATTACAGAATTAACATTAAAACTGAATTTCCTTGCTACAAAATGGGTAGGTTTGATGAATGACTGAAAAAATTTGTGAGAGAAAAGTCTTGGAGAACTAGTAAATATACTGCTGCTGTCTCAGGCTGGGAACCTGCAAGAGTGCAGACTGAGAGAGTGTTTGGGAGAAATGCTGTCACAGTGACAACGTTCTGCACTTCTGCCTGAAGTGCCTGGAGACACAGGTGCAGAAATGTGGTTTAAATCCTGTGTGTTATGACCATGCTTACCAAAACTGGAATTTGGCATGGGATAACTGAAGGAGTAGAATTTGATGGATTACATTATATCTCTTTTTTTGTCAAGGCTGGGTTACATGTAGTTTTAATGACTTTACATGGGCTCATTCAGGGATCCTAAGCACTGTCACTTGAGTATTTCCTTGTGGTTTTTGCCTTCTTATTTTGGTAGTACTGAAGATCGCATATTTTTTCTATGTCTCAGTTAGGATAAGCAGTTTTTAATTAAGAAATGAAACACAA
This sequence comes from Platysteira castanea, assembly GCA_013397175.1. Taxonomy (NCBI): domain Eukaryota; kingdom Metazoa; phylum Chordata; class Aves; order Passeriformes; genus Platysteira; species Platysteira castanea. Next base: position 429,454 of record VYXC01011363.1, read on the forward strand.
AGGCCTGGAAAGGTGAAACAATTCTCTGGGTATGCAGAAAGTTATGTCAGAGTGAGAAATACCGTATCAGATACTGGCACAATTTGAGGACGGTGTTTTATTTTCTGTGTTCTAGGAGAACAGAAAGAGATGGGCAATGTGAAAAGGATGCAAATTGTCTTTCTCTCTTTTTCTACATACCAAATTTAATTAATGTAGATCTGACTTGCAGAGTTTTATACTTCACACCTTTTTATTCAAAAAGGAGAAAAAAATCTTGCTTATTTGCTTTTGAAATTTGTGTGCTTTTTGTCTATTCCAAAATGCCATTATTTAGCTTTCAGTTACAGGATCCAGATGATTAATTATTACATGCAGTTGCTTTCTCAATTGCTTAAGATACCCACAGGCAACTAGAAGAGAGTATATAGGAATTTGTGACATTGAATCTATGTTACAAATATATTACATCAAACACAATAATGGTTGTACAGTCAGCTTGAACGTGTATGGACGGGAGAGTGTTTTAGTGCTTAAAAAAAGAAAGGCAAAAAAAGGAGGGCTATTCTAGGATATTTTATATCAATATTGTAGCGTTGTAGATGTTGATTGTGACCTTGAGTAAATGAGTGCATTGCCCAGCCTCCTTTTGCTTGAGGTATTCCAGCTGGAAAACTGGGGGGAAATATGGATTCTCTTTATAAACCAGATGTCTGATCTGAGTTTTTCTTGGTAAAGAAAAAGAAAGATCGTTTCTGCAGCATAGCATAGACATGAATAAAAAGGATTAAAATTACAGTCAGAAAAGCAAGCAGCAGGAGCCAAAGCCACAGCTGCATAGACATGTCTGGAGATAGTGTAAATTCAGATGATTAAATTATTTAATCACCTTTCATGTCCCTTCATCACTATCTGTGTTGCTATCAAGGGCTGATTCCAGTCCAAGTAGATGAAAACAAAAGGGGTAATGTTTGTTTGAAATTTCCCAATGGATCAAGCTAAAGAAGAAATTAAAGTAATTGCATATTTTGATTTTGTATGCATCAGCAGGACAGCATTTCTAATGGGAAGTTTATTCTTCTAACCTGGTTGCTGGTGGAAGAAGCCACGTTTTGTTTGCTTAAGAGAGCTAGTGCGGCCCAGTTTCTCCCCAGCCTGTGCAAAGCAAGCTGGGGAGATGCGTGATGGCTGCACTGAGCTGTGCTCTCGTGAGGCTGCAGCGCCCTGGGGAGCCTGGCACTGGCACCGCACCATGGACCAGCTGGCAGCACCATGGCACAGGAGCAGTGCCCTGCTCCCTGTGCTCCCCCTGGGGCTCTGTCCCCAGAGAGGAACAGCAGCAAACACAAGAGCTGAGGTGATGGTGTCGAGGTGAGACCATCGTGAGGTCCTCCAAGGCCCTTTTGAGCCTTGTGGCAGGGGAATGTGTTACATTCATGCCACATACTGGTGGGTTTCTAGGCTGGAAGTCTGCTGAAATGATGCTGCTGTTCCATCAGTGTTTTTGTGGGGTGAGCTGATAGAAACGTTGCAGTGTCAAATTGAGAGCAGGATGGTGTGTGCAGGGGGAGCAGCATTCCTGCAGGACAGGGAGGGACTGCCTCTGGCTCAGCCAAGCCTGCTTCCCGAGCAGGAGGACGGCAGGACATTCTTTAGGAGCTGTAAATTCAGCAAAGGGGGCTAGCAAGTGGCTTTTGGGCTGTGGATGCTACCAGCAAGCTCCTGCGTTTACATGGCCATGTTGAGGTGATGAAATGGCCGTCGGGGGCTGTGTAGGAGATCAGGCTGGGAGCTGCCAAATTGCTTCCCCAAGGCCTTCTCCTCAACCCGCCATGGGACCCTTCTGGCCACGGGTCAATTCTGTGGCAAGGTACAAAGAGACTGGCACAGACAACCTATGGATGGCTCCTGTCACCACCAGTTTCAGCCTTTCATGCAAGGCAAAGACGTACAGCAGCCTCTCCTAAACGTGTTCTGCGTGAGCGCACTGATAGCTGGGGCACAAAGGGAAGGTGAAGGCACAGAGGGAGGAATTGCTGAGATCAGCACACTGATCCACCTGGGAAGAACAGAGATGGATTGACACAGGCAGAGTCTCTGACATCAGGGAGTGCTATCTGGAAAGATCTGTTAGCACAGCTCTGACAGATATAAGGGCTGCTTTTCATGGATATTTATGCAGGGGCACTGTCCCTCTGCCTTGGAGAGCTCACCTTGTGTGCTGATGTTGTTTTAACAGTGATGGATTTCCAGCCCTTTGCCTGGTCAGGGTGAGCTGTATGGATGTGTGGGCAAAATGCAAGCATCAGCTGTCCTAAAGGCTTTGTGCAGTTTTTGTATGCAAGGCTTGATGTATCAGCCTAAGTTGTTAGATCATAGGTGGAGTTGTATTCCTCAGAAAAATAATGTCATTCAATTTCAGTTGATTCAGTACCAGAGTGGCTTTGCAAAAGGTTGCTTCAGATGTAGTTTTTCTAACTCAGTTGTTTTACCTTTCTGTTTACATTGCTTTGGTTTCATATTTTTCCGTTTTTTTTTTTTTTTTTTTAAAGGACATTTACAAATGTTCATGGATCAATAGTGAGCATTTAATTTCAAAATATGATCTCTTGGTTTGATGTGGGAGATTTTTGAGAAGGGGAGGAGGAGAGGAGAGAATATTCAGTCTTTGACAAAGGGATTGGGATGGAGGTCACTAGTGCTTTCTGTTGTCTTTGTTAGGTGCTTGTAAAAAAACACCTATCTGTCCCTGGCCCCAGTGTAGTGATCTGCTCTACCTGTCCAACATGAAGCTTTTGGGAAGTGCAGTTTTTAGGTGCAGTCACAAACCACTCCAGAGCACACGCTATTCCCGATGCCTGGACAATGCAGGTAAGGTGAATGTGCGGTGTCCATTCTGTCTCACCTCAGCTTTAGTCTCACAATCCCATTAGGAGATTTTTTGACAGTCATATATGAAAAAACACATCCAGTGTGTGGCCACTCAGTGTAGTCAATTTCCTAACGAGCATTCTGACCACAGAAAGAACAGTGTGTTACATCTGAACCTGCTGCCTTCTGGCAGCATTGCCCTGTTCAGGGTGTCACAGACCGTGGTGGGGGGCTTGCTTGGGGGGTGAACACTGAAGGCATGGAAAGCAGCATCAGCCTGTACACCTGCACTGCCTGGATGCTCTGGGATGTTAACTGTGTAACTGTCCTCACTGCTGGCCTCAGAAGATGAGTATGTCAGCTACGTCTCCAAGTTTTGAAAAAATAATGGGAAAATATTAAAATTTAAAAAGTAAAATTATAAAGAGCTCCTTGTGACCCTCTCCAGTGTACCATGATGTTCTTCTCCCCAGTACCTGAGCTAAAAGCTGCCTGTTGCCCATGTGCCAACCTGTAACCGTGGTCCCGGAGTGCAGCATTGTTTCTGGTTCTACCCAAGGGCTGGGTGTTGGCCAGGGCTGGCATCCTCTGGTTTTTCTTCTGCGACTTTACTGTGGTGGTTCTACCAGGAAGTGCTGAAAATGCCACAAGCTGTTCAGGGGAGGTAGGAAGGTTCTTATCTGTGCTCTGCCAAGTTGTGAGACGTTAAGTTTGTCAGAAGATCTCTCAGTACTGGTCTGGGCTGTGAAGACCTTCTAAATGGCAGTGTCACTGTCATCACAGGGGTCTTAGTTGTTAAATGAAGCAAGTTTTTTTATTAAAAATTTGTGTTTCAATTCAGAATTCAACCTTAGCATAGGCATAATATGCAGTTGATGCAGGTTGTTCCAGCAAAAGGAGTTTTCCTACTTGTTAATTAAACTTTTTCTCAAATCTGTTAAGCAAAAGGCTTGAGTCAGGATTATGCAATTATTCATATATACACTGGCATAAGTCAAGACTATGTTTTTGACTTGCATTCTGTTTGTTCAGGTCAGCATTGCTCCCAGACAGAAGTCCTGAGCTGAAGGAAAGCATTCATTCCCCAAAATTTGCCATGAATTTGATATTTGCATGAGATTCTTTTTCTTCTCTGAATCTGGGTGGAAAAAAATGCCATTGTGATGAACAGAAGCCTTAGTTCTTGGTCCTTGTTGGTTGGAGTTGCTAGATGATACTATTTTAGAAGGACAGTATGGTGAATTGAGTATCTGCTACACAGCAGCCCAAATATTCAGCCTGTTGTGGGGTGTCTTTTATGTTAGTTGAAGATAGACACTTTAGGAACTGAATTTTTGTGTCTTTCTGTGGCTCCTAGCAAAGCACTATTGAAATACATTTTCCAGTGATCACATGATGTATTGTAGCAGTGAATTAGTTTTGTTCAATTGTATTTTTTTACATATTGCATATTTCACAGTTGTATATCACAATTCAAACTAAAGTAAATGAAGCATGACAGTGAATAGATCTAAAAGGGAAATGAGAAACTCTAGAAGAAATGCAGGAAAATGGAATTTAAAAGTTATTAAAGAACTTCTGACCCGTTGGACAACTAAATGCAAGTGGTTCTGCAGCAAAAGGAATGCATAGTTTTTCCTTAACTGGGGTAGAGATATCAAATATCATTATTCTTCCCATTTAGATATTCATACATTTCTGAAAAATTCTGGGAGCAGATGAACATGTCCCACAAAAACAGCAGAGCAGAAGGCAATTAAACACTTAATTGACTACTTTACATAACTGATTGTTTTTGAAGGGCTTCAGCATCCTTTTTTTTGAATCTGTGAATGGGGTACAGCAGTTCACAAATGTAAACCAAGGCTTGTGGTTTTCCTGGGGCCAAATATCTCTTTTCTTGGAATAGCTTGAGGTATGGATAATACTTCTCACCTTATACATTATAATGATGATATGGGAGGGAGCACAGGAGCTTTATTCATATTAACATAACATAACCAATTTTATGATCATCTTAAATTACCTGGTATCTTTAACTGAAGAGATGGAGAAGTCTTGAGGAAAAATTAGGAAATCTTTTACAGTCACACTGATGCTAATGAAGTTTGCTTTGTACTTCTGCTACAGGACAAAGCATTATTAGATATTTGAATGGTTTTGTTATTCCCCATTACAAGAGGGATTTGAATTCAAAACAGATCTAAGAAAGTGGAGTCTTTATTTGCAGTTGTTTACTCTTATTTTGGTTCATATCTCTGTGTGAATGCTGTAGCTTATTTGTTATTTCAGCCTTTTAATGCCTTGGTGTTGAGAAAATACAGTGCTGACTGCCTTTTAGTATTGTTCCTGAAAACCTGTCTGCCAGAGATATGGAAATAAATGAGGATTAATATTATTAGGAATGAAAATCTTTTGGACGAAAGACACTCAGTGGAGTAAACTGGATGAGGACCAGCTGGAAACTTGAACCTAAGTTCATCTTTTGTATTATTTTGGAGTAATGCAAGTTCATTAAAGTGTCAGGAAGTGGTAGTGACCTTTATCTCAGTGGAAGGGACACCCTGGAAAGGCTCGTCTGTGCTGTGGGAGGCAGGAAGCTGGGAGAGAGCCTTCCCAGGGGAAGGAAAGATGGAACTCTGCTTGGTCTGTGGGACAGTTGAGTTAAGGAGTGGATAAACGAAGGAGCCTCTGAGAGGAACTGATACTTGCCTAAAGTTAAGCCAGCAGAGCTGATGATTGCAGCATTAAATTTAACTTCTGGCAAGGACCTCTGGTCTTGGCAGCCACCTTCCCTGTGTTACATGAGAGGCACCAGGGACTCCAGTGGAGATAGTGTGGTAGTTGGAGAGAAAACAAGGATGATTCCAGCTTGGTTAATGCTGTGCTTCTATATTGGTAGCTACTTGAAATGTCTGCGTACCTTGGCAAGGGGTTTCTGTTGTCTTCTTTGTTTCCTAGTGCCAGACAGATGCCTTTCACCACTAAGCAGGAGTACAGTGAAATCGTTTTAGGGCATCACACAGCAGGCTGGTAGCGCTCAGTTTAAAGGAGGTGATCTTCTCAAAGGCAAAGCTGAATGACAAAGATAATGATGATATGGGAGGGGTATATTCAAGAGTTGCACCATGTTTTAACTTTGGAAGAGGAAAGCAACTGATCAAACGGATGTGGTTTTGTAGTGTTCAGGTCAGATATGCTGGGCTCAGTGTCTCTGCTCTCCTGGAATGGAAACCTAGCATATGGAACAATCCTTGGAACTCCGGCAGAGGTTTGTTACTTTTGGATCAAATGTTACTAATCTTGAGGAATGTGTAAAAGAGTTCCTAGAGTTTGTAGAACTCAAAATTATTTGCTGGAAAGAAAAAAAAAATGGTACTCAGGGTACAGTTGCAGATCTCGAACAGAGTAATTAATTCAAGCATGTGAGAATGATGCTTATTGTCCAGTTGGCAAAAAATACAGCATGAGAAAGCAGGAAAACTATCACTTTGTCCTAGCTATGCACACAGATATTAAATGAAAATAAAAACCTTATGCATGCCACATAAAGGCTATGTGCATAGGGGAGTGCAGCATTGCTGCTGCAGCAGGATGAATCCTCAGCTGGAACAAAGAAGAAAAGGGTCAGTGTGTGTGCCTGCACATGTGTGGGCACTGAGGGGGTTTGTTCAGTTTTAAAAGACCTTTGTGCCCTGCCAGCCTTCAGACAGCTGAGCACTGGGTGAGTCTCCTACCTTAATTAAGAATAATTTGACGGGTCATGTCACTGCTCCTGTTGCCACTGCAGTTCTGAGGCACTGAGTGAGGGCTTCTAACCTGTCAAGGTGCTGCTAGGATTGCCCCTGTATGGGGTAGTGGGCAAGGAGAGCTGCTGGCGTTCCCCTCTGTGGGGCATCTGGGGAGCAGGCTCAGTCTGACAGCTTTCCTTCTCCTGAGATGGGAGCAGGGTGTGAAGCAAGGATTTCTAGTTGGCAGGTTACAAGCACTTCTAAAACCTGGTTTTTACAAGCCAAAAATGTATTTTGGATATTAGCATATGAATTTCTCTGTTTTCCCCTTTTTGTAGCTGTCTGCAAATTTAGGAATTTGCAGGGTTCTTCCTCTTATTGGTGTTTCACGCCTCTTTGAAAAGGGAACTGCTACCTTAGTCCAAAAGCAGAGACAGCCCTGGGCATTGGCAGCACAAACCTGTCCCTGCCACGTGCTCTGTGGTCCAAGTCTGCTACCGAGGGGCTCTGTAGGAGATGGCTGTTCTGTGAATGACTTTTTTTGTCTTACAGACCCACATGCACATGAAGTAAGAGTGCAGCTGTTTTGGCTTTCGAATCAGGGAGGGTGGTGAGGAGAAAGGATGTAATGGTGTTAGAGACAAAGATAGATGTTCACTCCCCACGTTTTTTCTACAACTTCCTATTTCGATTTGCATTAGAGGTGGGGACTGTGTATTTATGGTTTAATGAGACGCTCTTGCCTTAATAGCAGAATGTTGTTCACAGGAAGAAATGAGTTATTGCTGGTTTTCTTCTTCTTTCTGTTCAGTTACTGTGGATACAGCGTGTAACTTTTAGACCTACTTCCCCCTTGAACAGCATACGCAGCTTCCAGTTGTGCTGAAGCTGCTGAAGGAAGGAGGTTAAAGGAGCACAGTTTTTAAAGAAATATTTGTTGGCTGCTTAATTCCTACGGATACAATGAGCTTTCGTGGGAGATTCAGAAGGGAGCCCAGTGAACTGCGGAGGAAGAGAAAGACCATTAGGAGAGTGAATCAAGGAGAAATTCACAGATTAAGCTGTGTGAGTATGCACCCTTCTTCCAACTCTTCTGAGAAATGGCTAAGAAATTGCAGATCTCTCATAGGACTACAATTTGGAGTAGGATTTATTGCTCGTTGTTTGTGTAGGATTCACCAAGCCTCATTCAGTCTGTGATCAGGGACTGAGCACTGGAGAATGAGACTGAAGCACAGGGAGTTCAGGAGTTGACAGAACTCAGGCACGTTAGGGAAACTTCTATAGCCTCACATTGTTGATCAGAAACATACTGAGAGCAGTAGTGTGTGATAGTCCCTCTGGCACCTCATAGCAGGTGCCTGGTAGTTCCATGAAAATCCATAATGCTGCTTCTGGAGTGGAAAGTTCCTCTGTGCTATTTCAGAGTTCGTGATCTGCAATGGGCACCTCTCAAGGCCAGGAAAAGGAGGAAGATACTGGCCTTCTTCAGTGCAGGGAGAAAGCTCCAGAACCTTTGGTGGAAAGGTAGAATGAAGTTCTGCCCCGTGGGCTACACAGCATCTTTGCCACTGATGGTTTTGGGCCAGGACTGAGGCTCCTGAAACTGCACTGCGGGGCACTAGGAAGCTCACATTAACTGCCTTGTGCCTAAACTTTCCTGACTGAAATTGAAACTGTAGACAACAGTAGGTAAAACACTTAGAGCGTGCTGTTGAGGAGTCTTAGGCCAGTACTGGTTTTCAGTGTATTCTCTTCACTTGAAAGGCTACTTTAGCTCATAAAACATTTAATGGCTTTCCCAAGAAGAGACATGAATGCTTTTCCTCAAGGCAAGAGGTGTTTGGTTTTCTTCCACAGTTTTGTTCATCCAATTACTCTGTTTGCCTGTGTGTGCGGGTAGCTCTTTTGAGGCTTTTCAGCATGTCCAGCGTTACAGAATCAGTGATAAAACAACCATGAAGAGTATTTTCATTAGCTTTTTTAAATAGGAAGGAAAAGAACTTTGCAGTTGTAACACTTGGTCAGCAGTTAGGATGGTTTGTGGCTCATCTAGTAGTGGTTGGGTTTTGCTTGTGACTAGCTGCCTTTTTGGATAGGTATTTTATATGGAAGTGGATCTTTTTGACAAGACTACTTTATGGTGTAGTTTCTGCTGCCCTGAGCTATTGACATACAGTCAAGAGATACCATGTTTGAGCTTCATGGTCAAGGGTCTCAGAAATGAATGCTGGTGGTGCTGCTGAAAGCATCTAACCATGGTGGTTCACAAGGCTTTGGTAGGTGGTAGGCACTGCTTTCTTGACTTATTCTCTTAAATCCTGGTGAGGAGGGATTTTTGTCATTATTGTACAAATCCTGTCTATGCTTTATTAGTGCTCATCAGAAATGGTTGCAGCCTTACAGGAAAGGATGGCTGGAAATAAAGCCAAAATGATAACAATAAGCCAGCAGCCTACCTGCAGATAATGTATTTGTTCCCATTTCCCTGTATCCTTGGTTAACAGAAACTGAGCGTTCAATATAGTGGTGCCAAAGAATCTTAGAATGTTACTGATTCTTAGAAATAACAGCAATGCATCGTAGTTTGACCTAAAACGTAAAGCACTTGTAACCGTGTGTCTGTTGCCTATAATTGGAAATAGGCAACAAGCCTGTTTCATCGGAGACTTGTGGGTCACACTGCACTTCTCCTGATGTGGGTGGCTGCTGTATGTCAGCGACATAGCTCAGCTTTGCAGGGGAATCTGTGCTGATTTCTGTTCTTTTCAGACATAGGATAGACTAAGATGGGGTCACTGTGTCATACTACTCTGTAGATGTATTTCTCAGTAGTTTGTTTAGCCCTTAGGAAATGCAAGCACACTTGGCTTTACTTTTGTGCCTTGCAATCTGTGTCTTTCTGCCCAATACTTCATAATTGGAGCATGTTAAATCTTTGGCCTACAGGCACTTTTTGCTATCAACCAGCAGCCAATCTCCTTCACGTATCAGCCCTCTGCACCTCCACACAGATTTCAAAGTGGTGTCAGCTCCCACTGCAGCTGTAAATGCTTTTGTGTGGGGGTCCCTTACTCAAAGAGTGCATTTCTTCATATACTACTCTTAGACCTGTGTTTTCTGTAGATGGACTTGTATTATTTGCTGGAAACTCTTTTTTTTGTAAGACTAATTATTATCTGATTAGCTTTAGTTGATTGTAGGTTGTTGATTGAGCTCAGTGTGGTTGACCAGATTTTGCTCTCATTTACATCCTGTGTGTGTAAATGCCTTGACAGCCAGATAATTGACTGGGAGGGGAGTTGATGTCAAGGAAACAATTACAATTTTAGCGTCATTGTGAGAGCGGAGTTCATAATGGCCATGTATAGATGATGTTAATTTTACAGATAAAGCCTCTGTGGAAATACCTAAATCATTTACTCAGATATGTAGCATGAGAAATACCTATTACTTGTGAAGAGTTAAGTAACCACAGTGCAGGTAGAGAAGGAGGGTTATTCACTGAGTAAAATGAAGCAGAACAGCATACATGAGATTTGCCCCATGGGACAGTGACTTATTACTAAGTACTCTAGAAGTTAAATGATATCTTTGAAAAGTTTATTTAGAGCTAATGCAAACATTTTTGTTAGTTGTTTTTTCTTCAGGGGCTCCTGAAGTTGTTGAGCCCCTTTCAAAACAGTTGTTTGCTCAGTCAACATGTCTAGGTCTTCATACATCTAAATTTTAGGTATTAATAGAAAATGGACAATGTATGTTTGCCTGTGCACTGCATTGTAACTTCATCAGACATGCAATTATGATCAAAGTCTTTAGCATCAGAGCATGATCTAATGAACAGACATTAGAGCTTTCTCTTCAGTCCTTGAAAAACAAACTCTTCTATGTACTCTAAAACCAAAGTCTGCTAAAAAGAAATCTTTCATTTCAAAGTAAATAAAGTTGTTTTAAAGACAATCCTGTGCTGTGCACAGTGATATGTAGAATCTACCCCCATTTTAGCAGCAGGTTTGTGCTGGATGAACCTGGTGGAGGAGTGAGTGAAGTAGGAACGCCTGGCACATCCTTCTTTTTGTACTTCCCCTGAACCTGTACACAGATAACCATGGGTAGATCCCTCTGTCCCCTGATTCATCCAGTTTGCACAAACGGAGGGGTCCAGTTTGCCTGTTGCTGTAACCACTTCTATTATTGCTGTGTAGATGCTATAGGTGTCAGACCTGGGCTTCTACCTCTGCTAGGAGTGCTGCTTAAGGGCAAAAATTGGGAGTATCTTTTCTTTGCATTTAGATGTTCCGGAGCCTACAATGACTGTATATGTGAAGTTACACATATATATGTGTGTGTGCACAGACAGGCTCAGAAGTGCTGTTTACATAAACTTTATACAGGAAGCTGATAAGCTTTGGTCAAATCCACTGCAGGCAGCTTGCAGGCTGGTTTTGTGAACGTTTCTGTTTGGGGCTGTGGCTCTGCCCACCTGAGGCTGTGCTAGAAGCAGACATGAAGCAAAGCATGTTTCCAGAACAGCTGAACTAGACTCATTTCAGCATCCCCTTTGCGGTGCACAGGGCAGGACAATGCCCTTCTCCTGCCCCGGAGTGAAGTAATCACTAGCGAGGCAAGTAGCTGAGCAGAACACTCCAGCTCTGTTGGCAGCTCGTCTCTGCTCCCCCACAGTTCCCATCCCTTCTGCCCATTCCCCTTCCACCACATCCTACCTGTCTGTTCAGATGTCTGCATGAACAGGAGTGAATGGCGTCTTTGGCTTTTGCTTGCTTTCTTCATGAATGGATTCTGTGTGGTAGATTCAAAGAAAGCCTTTTGTTGCTAAAACTGCACTTTTTTTTCCAGGTTTAGGTCAGGTAAGGGGAAAGAAAGTGGCTGAGTGTTGCTAGGTTAGAGGTCTATGTAAATTATTTCAAAAAAAACCCTTATGATGCTTTACAAAACTTTCTTGGTTTTGCCCTGAAGTGACCTATGGGCAAATATTTAGTCTAGGCCTCAGAAGTCCTCTCTGTTTAGAAGGTGTTATTCTTCACATTTTGAAAAGCCAACCAATTAAATCCAAATTTAAAACTTAGCAGTTTCATTAGAGGTCTTGTCAGTGGCTGATTTTAGTAGTTTTATGATAAAATGAGATTTTTTTTATCTCATTCCTAGGGAGAGTTTCAAGACACTGCATAGGCAGAGAGGACGAGTCGATCATTGCCTTGTTACCCTGAATGTTTTTAGCAGATTGTACTGATAATTTTATCTACTCTCTAAAAGGAAAAATGCTAGTCCATGAGGATGGGCATGCCTGTGCGTTGCCATTGCGGAGTCAGAAGGCACTGCAGCAAGGCTGCAATGCCAGGTGCACAATCATCCGTGAGAAACAGGATTCGGGAAACGCATATGACAAAGTTGGGCATAGCACGAAGCATCTCCTCCCCTCAGTTGGAGGTTTTGCTAACCAACAGTCCTGTGTGGCTTCCACAATTTAACCATGAGGGAGGTAGTTTTATTAGGGCTGGAGCTTTCAAAATTCATAATGAAAGCAACGATAAATTCTATCTTGAGAAACAAGAGATATTAGAAAGTGTGGGTCACTCCCAGTTGCCTGAGAACAGATCTCTGTGGTTTAAGCAGCCTTAGCCTTGGTTGCTCGTCAGTCGCCGCGGTGAAGCTCTGTGTGCCACTGAAGGCTCCAAGGGCTCCAGCTGGACCACCACTTGAAAGGAAAATTTTCTGAGATGGCTCATCCATGAGAAGTGTTTCTATTTTACAAATATTTAACGTGCTGAATTCTCTTACAGTAATTTTTAAAGCCAAAAAATAATACAAAGTAGATGTACATATATTGTGATCCACAAAACAATGGTAGTGTAAGCAATTAGGATTCATCCTATCCCAGCTGTATTTGCATAAAGTAAGTCTCATTTAGTCAAGCAGGTCACTTACTGGTGTCAATCAGAATTTTCTTTGAATAAAGAGGCTTTAAAGAATGAAAATTACTTTTCACTTTTGTTATTCCCAGCAGGATCTTCAACAGGTTTCCTTTCTTTTGCTCTGCTTGAGCTGATGGGTACTATAGCATTTTGACAAGTAATTTCTGAATCACTAGGAACTGGGGGGGGGTTGGATTCTTCGTATTTCTTTGCAATTTTCTCTGTAGCAGAATCGTGTGGGAACTGGCAATCCCCTTAATGAAATTTATTGGCACGTTGGCTTCAGTGCTGACACTGAAGAGTATATTAGTTGTGCTGTGCAGCCCTGACTGGATTCTTTCCAAGTGCAATTCTATAAGGTTTACTGAAAGTCATGAAAAATTAAACATTTTGGACCTGACAAGTGACTATCTTTTAAGGTGGGAGGGAGGGTGTCAAAGAAAATTTTATTTGTACCACTAATTGCAATAAATCTGTTGACTGTGGATCACATACTGAGCCAAAGGAAGCCTTTGTAATGTGGTCAGAGAGTTTGTTGACTGTAAATAGATGCAGAACAGGCCAAGCAGTCATAAAAAGGAGGGGATCTGAATCAAAAGGAGAGACCGTCTGCCTGCTGGTTCTGGCTGTGCTTCCCTATCCATGCCCTGGATACCTTTTGCAGACCTTGAATTGCCTGCCCTGTGCTTGAAATGCAAAACTTACTTTCCTTAAAGGAATTCTATAGCATGGTGCAGAGTGTGTTGGGAGTGGAGAGAGAGGAGGCCTGTGGGGTGGGAGCATTTTGAGTGGGTGATTCCTGTCATTCCCAGCTCAGCTGCTTGAGGGTGTTGCAGACACCTTAATCCCGGAGTGGCTGTGGATACAGGGCAGAGCAGAGCAGCTGTCTCTGCTCCCTGGATACAAACACTGCTGCTGGACTCCCTGCCAGGAGCACACGGGGTCTCAGGCTGCTCACCCACGATCTGATGGGGGAAAAGGTGCACCCAGTGGAGATATCCTTCCCATGGAATTCACCCCTGGCACCAAACGGCTCTGCTGCCCCGTGGTGAATAGAGACATGCATTGGTCCTACAGAAATGCAAAAGTTTTGGTGACTCCATGAAACCCAAGTAGTTTTCTAGCTTCAGCTTGAGCTCCTTGAGTGTTGAGGCAGCTGCAGGTAGCACCTCTCAGAGCTGCTGGGCATGCTGGATCTCTGGCATATCTGAGACAGGGTTGAAGTCATCCTTTATGCTACATCTTCTCCAAAATCCTGGCTGTTCTTTAGCTTCAGTTTGGACAAGCTTGGCAAAGAAATATTCAATTGAAGTTGGCCTTCCCTGGTGGAATATAATTAGCTACACAGATTAACCATATGAAAACATACAAAGACGTGTTATGTCAGAGATACAGTATTTAACTGCGAAAAGGAAAGGAAGAACAAAGAAGTGTGAGAAGCACTTCACATTGGTGTCATCCTAAAAAGCAGTTTAATTTGCTGTTGTGAGTTTTGATAGGATTGGGTTTGGTTAATAATATCATTAAGAAGTCTAAAATAATCAGGAGGGTGATGCTGTTGTTTTAGTAAGTGGCCCTTTCTCTTTTAAGGGCCACTTACAGTATTTAAGTGCTCATTTCATTCTAGTATTTCAAATGTATACTAGAATGAATTGTCATTTTTGACACACCATACCTTGGATGAAGTATAAAATCAGAGTCTTGCTTGATCTTGACCAATCTGGCCATGACAATAGTTTTGATTCTCTTTATGAACATGGATCCTTCTGTCACAGAGATTAGGTTAGAGTAACTGAAGTCCAGGTTACTGAAGTTCATCAGCTTAACTTCTTTCTGTTTAACTGTTTCCTTCATTTTTTTTCCTGGTGTGTGGAAGAGAAGGAATTAATTTAAACATCTCTACTAAATTCAATGAATTTTAGATATTGAGGATTTGGTGCTGGAATAATATGACATTAAAGAATTAGAAAATCATAGCAGTTAGTCTGTTTTATTTTTAGAATGGGGAAGTTCTTGGGATGACTGTTCAGAGACTATTGGTCTCTGTTACATCATTTCCTCCTTCAGGGAGTGTTCACAGAAATACAGCTTTAGGAGGATGATATATAATTATGAAGAAAAGATGGGTACTAGCATCAGTGCACAATGTCTGTGCATCTGGAGGCAAGTCAAGTACCATATTTGATTCTGTAATAAAATTTTCGTGGATATTTTGAGTCATTACTACTGGGAAATACCATCCTTTTTTAGCTAGACCAGAAGATGATGGCAGTGAAGCCATGTATCACTGGTGGAATCTGGCTGGTTTCACCCCTGTGAAAGTATATTATCCTCCTATGGTGTTGGCTCTGATTTAACATCTCTTCAGTATTCCAAAAGAGTGTGGAAAAGCTGGCTCAACAACATGCAAAGCTACACAACACTGTCAGGGTGTGAAATAAATGGTACTGCTGAGAATGTTGTAGCAGGTGAGGAGTCAGAGAGTGCCTTTTTACTAGGTGTATTCACAACCATTTCAGCACAACTAAATTCATTACTCACTTGAGATGGAGAATATAAAAAGCCTTACAGAAATCTAAGCCAGCATAATTCAATTTTGGCACAGATTGCCAGGTTGGCCTGTTTCCAAAAAGAACAGACAAGTTAAATTGAGAAGATGCAGCGCTGTGGTTATTAAATTAGCTTTAAATCAGCCCTACTCATTTACAGATCTCTCCTAGTGCTTGCAGGGAGAAATTTGCTAATCCCAAAATCACTGCTTCTGTCTGCTTGGGAGGAAGAAACCGAGCAGCCACCCCACGCCAGTAGAGATAAGCTGCTAACTAACCAGCTGCCACTTCCCATCACAACTGCAATGCAAGCATTGCAGTGCTGAGCTTTGCCAAGTCCAGAGTACTGACTCTGCAAGGGATGGAGTCAGTGTCCACAGAGCAGAGTCTTATGGTCTATAAGAACGTGCAGAATTGATGAAGAGAGGCGTCACATTTCTTATAGCGTCATGCTTGATGCTGGCAAGGGACTAAATTATCTCTGCAGCCAGTGTGTTGACAAGGATGGGCTATTGCTTGCATCTCTGATTTATGGGAGCTGGCATAATACAATATTGCATTTTACACAGGATTTTGCTGTACTGACATGGAAGGAAGAATGTAATTTTTATTGCATCAGTAGGAAAACATCACCATAAATATTGAAATGCTCCACTGAAAAGTTTTGCAGTAGGTTTGATAATGTCATATCTACTCTTGTTTAGTTCAGATGTATAATCTTTCTCCAAAGACTTCTCTGTTAACATCTGTTAAAATGTTTCCATCAGATCATGCCCTTTGCAGCACTGAGAGCAAGAGAATTAGTGCTGTGGGAAGAGTGATGCTCATATGTTTGCTGTGTTCCTCTGCTTCGGGGTTTTCTCTAGTCCTATTCTTGTCTCATGTAAATGACCTTGCAGCTGCCAAGGAGAAGTTTTTCCCTGGAGTGTTTGAGCAGCTTTCAGGAGTGGCTTTCTGAGCATTGCCAGTTTCTGAAGAGCAAAGAGAGGGCAATGTGATATAGCTTACCCTGCCTCCACTTGCACCCCAACATCTGTGGGATATTAATTTTGAAGGGGATGTAGCTGTGTTCACCCCAACCTCACAGAGATTTCCAGGGGGAAGAAGGAATACCTCTTCTTTCTGCTAGCCCCAGCAAAAAGGGTAATTTCCAAAGGCATAGAAAACCTGCAAATGCTAAACATTTTTATGGGATTTCCCCATATTTCAGGAGAAGTTACAAGATCGCTGGGGTTTCCCAGCTCTTCCCTAGTCTACAACTTCAATAGGAAGGTGACTACTTATGTCATTTTTTTGCTTAATGTTTTTTTAGGAGACTTTGAAAACTGACATTTATGATGTTTTCAAGGAGCATCTGACCAAGATTAAGATTGTGTTGACACGTCTTGTTTTGGAGAGTGGACATTTTGTGATTTCAGTGGCATGTCTAACTTACTAAGAGTTGAGATTGTTGCAGAATCATTAGCCTGACAGTATCAGCTTTGGGAAGGGAGGGTTATTGGTGTCATAAATTTTCTGCAGAAAATGTTCATGTTTTAGTGAAACCACTACACAGGAAAAAATGCCTGTGTGAAGCACCGGTGCCTCATATTATGTCAGTGCACGTATTTTTTTCACTTTTACTTTGAGTTTTCTTCTAAGTGGTTGCTATAAGCTTTCCTACTGAAGGTAACAGTTGTACTACTGCAAGTTTCCTGTCTGCTGAACTTGAACTGAGTGAACTTTGTTCAGGCCTTGGCATCATTACCAAAATCAGTGGTACAACAGAGATGGTACACTCAGTGAGCACTGGTGTTTTCTCTTCATAGTTTTAACTCCTTGAAATCTATGTTTATAGAGGAATATTTAATAAATAGATGCAATGACAGATTTAATGACAGAAAGCTGAAACTCCTGTCAAGACGATACTACAGTGACTTAACACAGTTTGGAAGGGAACGAGAGTAAGCTGTGTATGGTGACATGGCCAAGTGACCCCATTAAGTTCCTGTGGGGAGCCACTGGTGGCAAACAACAGAGAGAAACCTCACTAAGGGACATGGCTGATACTCAGCCCAGGAGCTTCTTGATCTCTGTGTGTCAACTGGGGCAGGCCAGGGCCGAGTACCAGCTTGGGGCAGCTTAAGGTGCTGTGGCTTGGTTAATATGAAGTCTCGTGTACTAGTAGGGCTCCTTGTCTTAACTGGACATCACAAAACCAGAATCCAGTCCTGTCATAGAATCTAAATCAAACATTAAAGTGGTTTTCTTTGATTTGTTACTGTCATGTGTTGATCTTGCGTGTATTTTACAATTCTTTAATGTCTCAGCATCACTAGATAGTGCTTGTGGCCTTTGAAGGCTAAATACTAATGATTTTTAGAAGTATATTAACTCTTAAGTGGGCAAAAGGGACTGTGAGAGTTAATAGACTGAGAAGAGAGGTAATAGATTGATCTGCTGAAGAAACAGTTCTAACTTTTTTAATTGCCTCACCATCCTTTGGTGGAGCTTTGATGCTTTAAGCAGGGAGTTGGAGTAGGTGACCTGCAGAGGTCCTGAGTTGTTCCGTGATTCTTGCATCAGCTGTTCGGCAATTGAATAACTTTCTAGGAACATGTGTATTCCTGTGTTTTAATCTAATTTGTGTGGCTGTGTTACTTGTCCTTAAAGTTTTCATACACGCATTTGATGCAAAGGGGAGTCTTGGATCAATATAGAAGGGCAACAGTGTTCAGAAGAAATCTTGAGATGACTGTGGTTACTACAAAAACAAGAACTTTCTAGGACAAAGTCAAAAGGGAGAGGGACTATTACATTGAATCATTATATGTATAATGGACTACAAGAATGAGATAAGTAAAATCGTATATGATGGACAATCTCATTAGAGAAATTTGTTTTATGGACATGTCAAAGCTTTTCTTTTCAATACACCTTGGTTTTGATTAAGGGAAGAGGGAGGGAAACTTTGTATAATTCTGGATAGCCCAGTGAAAGAACAGTGGGTAAAATACAAACTTGTCTAATGTCCACTTTTGCATCACACTGAGAGAGTAAATGTTTCTGCATTTGCTTTCCACTGATGTCCTTTTTTTCTCTCATCACTTTCTTTTCCATCCCTTCTGGCAGTTCTTGCCCTTTCTCATTCACTCTTCCTGATGCTTACATCTTTGAATTGAGCAAATGTTCTCACTCTAGTACATGACTCTTCATTTGTTTAATGTATTCTAGCATGTCAGGCAGGCTTCTCTTTTTCTATTTTTGGGTTGTATTTCAAGACAATGTGACTTTACTTCTTCCTGTGGTGGTTTTTTACTTTACTGCTGTTTCAGGCAATAGTAGTACTGCTGTGATGATACTAGTCATACTTTTTGACAAGAGAAACCATGGAGATGGATGCCAGTTTATTCCAGGAGAATAATCTTGGATTATTGCTAAGTAAAACAATATGGTGGCTTTCACAAGCTGCCAGCAGTTTGAAAGGTGGGACTGTGTAAAACAGTGAAGGAGTTAAGTAGGTTTCTTATTCTGAAACATATTAGCTTGAAGTCCTAGCTATGTTCAGTTCAAACTGTGTCCATCAATTTTCTTGATGTATTTATGGAGAAAGAGAGAATTCCTGAGAATTCCAGGTAAATGAAGGTGGTAGTTTTGGTCTCCTTAATGAGCTGACAGATTGCTCTGGAGTTGTGAGATGGAGAGTGGTTGTTGCAGGTGGCCCAACTTCCTCACTTCACTCTGGTGCACGAGCTCAGATGCAACAAGCTGAGCAGAATGGAATGAGAGGAGAAGTTATTCATGCTTTGGTGTATAAAAGCAAAAAAGCAGCAGATCTCAGTTTATGAAGGGGGAAGAAAGCAAATTTGTGTGTAGAGAGATCATCTGATCTTTTCTTTTTTTTTTTCCACAGCAGGAAAAACCCAAACTCTTGGAGCCTTTGGATTATGAGGCTGTTATCACAGAGATTGAAAAAAATATTGGGGACAGCCAGTTTAAAGATCTGATATTATTCCCTGATGATGACTTTTCAGTAAGTACAAGGCAAATATGTGTTATTCCTTTTCTTAGGTTTGTTCTGTTCATTGATTTAATCTCTATTGCTAGACAGAGAGCCAGAAGTTGTCCAAGGACTCTAAGATTTTCTTAACTCATGCAAAATACCATACTTCCCTCCCACCAAATTCACCTGACTTTAGGTTGTTTTTTTTTCTCTGACATTTATATATGCATGACTTTATTGCTCAGGATTAAATAAAGCTTGAAGCCCTGATTGTTCCCAAATATATTTCAGGAACTCACTAAGCACGTTATTCTATACAGTATACTTGTCTGTTGCTCAGCTCAGTGGTAGTTTGGCCAGTCCTAGAATCTCTCCCTACTCTTATAGTCTAATTTAGTCTAATTTAATCTGTAACTTCTGATCCTATTCTGTTTTGATCTATTTGGCCACTAGATAGTCCCTGGTGCGGAGGAAAGCTCTCACGGTGGGACACTGAGAGGCAGTGGATCCCCAACCCCACAGCCATGGAGCTGCCTGACCTCATCCTGGGTTCCCCATTGCTTGTCCTGGCAAACTGCAGACACTGAGAGCCTGGGGGCCCAGGGCAGCTCTCCAGTGGCAGTGCTGGGGTGGTCAGAAGGGTGGCTGGGGAGCTGTGTTGCCAGGCAAGAGCACGGGCAGATTGCCTGCACTGAACAGCAACTTCGGCAAAATCACCCCATTTTTGTAAAACATTTAGGTTTTGATGAATAGGCATTCTCTAATGGAAAGACATTTCAATTTGTGACCAGTTGTAACTGCTCTGTGAGGGCCCTTCCCATCAGCTCATGGTACTGCTGCTGTCCTAGGAGGGCAGCTTAATCTAATTGACTGCTTTGTTTTACTAAATGGCTCTATTTCCTTGGTGGCATTAACTGAGTTAATGTGCTCATGGGATTGAGAGAAGCTAAACAGAATAGATTTCCTCATTATTGTTAATTCCTTTATCCATTTTGCACATTTGTCAATTTAGGAAATTGAAACTTAGCATTATAAAGCTGACTAGACATACTGTGTGCTGTCACAAGGCCCTTGAGCCCTTTGATTTAGAGTAACTGAGCTCAAGTCCATGGAACAAACCTTCTCAGTGAAAGAGGGATCTTGTCCTGCTGCTAAAGACCTCTGTCTGTCAAATATATTTTCATATCCTTATTTTCATTTTACTTCAAGAAGTTGTTGCCTGGATTTTAGTAGCTACTTCTGTTTTGTTTTTCCTCTGTGTTGTGCTTTGAAGCTATTTGGCATAATCTATTTAAATTCAAAAAATAATAAGAAAAAAGAGGTTAAGACAGATGAGAGAGGTACTTGCATGGTGGAGGTGGTCTGTACCCACAGAAGAGGAAGGCAGTGGTAGGTAGGGTCCATATCCTTGCAATAAACGTCTCTCACCTTTGTTATCTCCTGTCGAAGTCAGTGTCAGTGGCAAGAGCCTGTCACCAGACATGACTGCAGAGCTTCTGTACCAGGCAGGTTTTCCAGTTGCAGAGTATCCATTTATAGTCCTGCTCCCTCCTGCTGAAATATCACCTGTGCACAAAAGTCTGGGTCAGCCATTTGAGTAGGAAGAGGTCCACATCTGACTGAATTAAGAGGTGCCCAGGCTGACTCTGAGTGGGAGTTAATGTGATAATGCCCAAGGAAATGGTGGCTGGCCTTGTTTGACTCCTAATGATTACACTTGCTGCAGACTTCATGTCTCAGTGTTGACACAGCCCCAGCTTGGGCCTGTGGGTGAGCACGTCCTATGGGCAAAAGTCTCTTCAGAGTGAAACCCCAACCAAAAGAGTTAGCTGAGGCAGTGAACACAGGAGAAAATTCTGCTTTTAATACTGATTGCTGATTTTTGGATCTATCGTGTTTACCACGTGTCAGATATGGGTGGATTATTGTCACTCTTGTTTCATCTCAGAATTGTTTCTCTTTTTGACTTGCATTCAAAGAGAATAATGTTATTCTCACAGGACTTCTGTTGGTCATTTCCAACATCTTATGTGAAGTCTGTGGAACAGCAGAGAAGTCTTCATATCGATCTGAGTCTGATAGACTGTATGCCTCCATTCCCCTGCATCTCCACGGAAGAGCACAAGATGTATACATTACAGATGCCTTCTCTGGTTTTATTCCAGCTGGGGAAAAGATACTTCACTTCTTTTGTAACCATGCTTAATAATCCCTTAAAAAAAAATAATTGATTCACATCAGTTCCACTTCTTGTTTTCCTAGCAATTCCTTCCTTATAACTCATTTGCCTGCCCAAAGTCCATTTTCCATTTCAGAAAAAGCATGTCAGCTCAGCTTCATTTTTCACCTGTTCTGGATCCCGTGAACAAATTTCCCTTTGCTGTGCTGTGCTGTTCCCTTTGCTGTTGCTGTGCTGTGAAATAATGGCCAGTGGAAATTTCTGCAGCAGTGCATCAGTACAGAGCTTACACTGTACTTCTTGGTGGTAGTAAGAGGGAGTTGATTGCCTTCCTGTTGTACTTATAAAAAGGCAGGCTTGGTGATGATCCTGGTAGTTTTGCATCCTCACCATTGGGTTGCTGTGCTTCCTTCACCTTCTGTTCCCCAAACCTGGCCACACTCTCCTTGACAACTGGAACTGCTGCTGTCTGGGATTCCTAATTCTCACTTTTCTGCTGTGTTTGCCAAAAAGGAGGTCATGAAGGAAGTGTTACACCTTCCTTCAAGTTGCTCTCACTCCCACCTTTAACCTTTGACATCTTATTGTTGCCTGGATTTGTTGTCATACATCTGTACTTCTGCTCCTAGGCACTGTCATATATCCAAACAAAACTGTATCCTTTCATAAGTAATTTTTTATCTTTGCTTCCATCCTTGGAAATTCACAGAACACCCAGCAGCCTCTTTTCAAATCTTTCCAGGATCTGAAGTCTTGCTTAAAATCACTGATACTCTTCCCTAGTGGCAACAGGCTCAACACTCCTTTGCTAATAGCTTTGCTTGTGTGCAGGTTTAGTAACTAAATATATGTTCATTGTATGTTGTTAGATGTAAGTTAATTGTTTTAAAAACGTAGATGAAAGTATTTAATAGTCAGTTAAATTTGTATACTATAAAAGCATGTTGAACTCTATAGGTTGTGAAAATTTGTTCCTCCTTCTCACATATGACTTTCCTAAATCTCTTTGAAAAGTGGAACTCAGACGTTTTAAAACTATTTGTATAAATACGGCTGAATGCCTAGTTTTCAACCTGCAATAGAAGCAATAATTCATTGCCTAAATTGAGGACAGGTGTAAGATGGCAAAACTTGCCTGCATAATGCAAAACCTATTGAAGCTCAGTCTGATGTGCTCCTGACTCTTTGGGCTTCTGAAAGCCCACCTGGGAGCCCTGTTCCCTCCAAGCATCGCAGAGGCCTTAGAAGAAGAGGGACTGAGTTGTGCAATTGCTGTACTTGCCATCACTGCAGGCGTGATTGTTTCCAGGCTTCTTTTTTTTTAGCTCTGAACAAAAGCCAAAATCTCCCTACTTTTCAGGCTGTGAAACCTCTGCTTTCTAGATGCTGTGCAGGGACAAAAGTTGTTCATCTGGATACAGAAGTTCATGACAAAACTGGAGGCATCTGTAAGGGGAGGGAGCAAGAGTCATCAAGGACACTGCCTCTTCACATGAAACATGTGGCACAGGGGCAGCTGCAAGTGCAGGCCTTGGAGCCTTCTTGGAAAAACCCCTGGAAACCTGACTGTTATTTCTAAGATCAGAAGAGTTAGAGTGGTGAGATCATGAGTTATATCAAATAGCACATGATTTAGCTCCCCCTTTCCCATGTGACAAGGAGTTTCTGCTCATTCTTAGAGGAGCAGAAATTGAGTCCATTATTCTCATGACTAATAGGGTTATGGGTATCCTTGATGTCCAAGTTTGCATGAGCTGGCAGGAGTAGGACAGTGAGAGGTAGCTGGACTCCTAGGCATGCATTCCAACTGTTTAATGCAGTCAGCAAAGCAAGCTGTGGGCAAAGCATAGCCTCTCACAGTGAATGTGATTCAGGGAGTGATGGGGCAAAATCTGAGTTTAAATGTGCTCTGTTCCTGCTTTCCTTTCTCTTGGCCCCCACACAGGTGGTGAGGCCTGTGCTGGGACTGCAGCCTGTCAGGGAGCCCTGTACCACAACAACCTCTGCACTGTAGTATTTGTACAGCATGGTTGCATCTTAGCCTGCTTTTTAATTTGATGGAGTAACTCATTGCAGGTTTTGGTAACGTTAAGTAAATCTATTTACTTGGATGAAAGTGGGGCCGAGCAGCTTTTCTTTAGAGAGCCTGAATTTAAGCATTACCAGGGAGGAACATGTCAGCCCATGTGTGGTTAGGTCTCTCCGAAGGGCGGCCTTTGCAGGAAGTAAATATCACCATTGTTGATGCATCCCTCTAAAGACTTAACCACTGCTAACGTGCTTTCAGACTAAAAACTATTCAGAATAGATTCAGACTGAAAATGTTTGAAATGGCTAATTGAGTTTGAACTCCATTTTCCAGTGCTAAATTCACCATGTCACAGGGAAGTAGTCACTGCCTGAAAACATTATTCTTAAGCAGGATTTGAGAAGGAGCACTATTAACTTCCGTGTTTCACTCTAGAAGGTGAATGTGGCAAGAGAAGGTGTGCAGTGAAATTGCACCTTATAACTCATCCAACACCTGGGGCCAACAGCTTATGCAAATAAGACAGCCCGGCAGTGCGAGAAATCATGGTTAGATGTAGGATATTTATATAAAATAAATTTAAAATAATTCAGAAGAATTATAGATTTGAATGCTTTAGGCTGATACCTGCATTATTTGATTACCATAGTTTGCATGCACAAATGAGAGGGTAATTGGCCTCTGGCTTGAACAGACAATTGCCATGATTGCCTAAACATTAGAAAATAAGGCTGAATTCACAGCACATTTATAAATACTGAATTCTCTAAATAAATTCTCTGATTTCTTGGATGACTTTCAGAAGCATATATTCTGTTGTTGAAATTTAGTTCTTTTCTGAATAAAGCAGTTTTGGTAAATAATGCCATGCCTGATCAGCCTTTAAGAGCATTTAACTTTGGAAGTAATCAACTATGAACAGGAAGTACCTTTGTGGCCAAGCTTTTGCAGCTAAGTGGTTAAACGTAACTAGTTCTCAGAAGGGAAGTGCTTTGTAGTTTTTAGCACAAGTTTAAATATAACAATATATTACATTTTCCATGTCCCAGTTCTTTGTAAATAATCCTGTGATATTCTTTGTCAAAATCTAGAAAGGCAGCAAGCCCAGTGTTACCTGATTTCTCAGGTTTGCAGGGCTGTGTTTCTTTTAAGTGCTGTCTTGTTGGGAAGGACGATGGGGGAATGTACCACAGGCAGAACAGTGGGCTTGAGTTACCTGTCTTGTTCAGCTACAATATTTTTACCAGCCTGTATAAGGAGAGGGAGGCACAGGCAGATGTTGCCTGTCTCAGTCAGTGTGTTCATATCAGTTGACAAGAAGTGTTGTATTAGGTAAAAAGAAATTACTTGCTATATGTCCTACTTAAAAAAACCCCACTGAAATCTACTTTCTGTACAGTACATGGAGCAGGCAAGTTTTGCATTGGGCAAGCAGAACAAGCTGTTGGTCTCTGAAGCTTATTCACCATCGAGACAGGGTCAGTGTGAGGTACAGGGTGCATTTCATCTCCTCCCACTCTGCCTCAGTCTGGGAAGAGCAGAAAATCTTCAGCAGTGCTCTGTGTGCTGGGAGGATGGTGCTTTGTGGCTGCAGGGCCCAGCCCTGGGAAGAGCTCAATATCATGGGCCACAGGGGCACCCCAGGCTTTTCAGCTGTGCTCAGGGATTGTGTCTTGTCGTGAGTGCTGAAAAAACATTACTGCTTGAAATGTCATATATGTGTGAAGTAAAAGCAATGAGGTGCATTCCAGAGACTGTGGGTACTGCTGGGAAGTCCCTAAGCAACCAAGAATTCAGACATCTGTTACTAAACATGGCCTGAAAATTCATACTTCTCCATCTTCTGTCTCTTTTACTCATAGACTCAAGGATTGTGTAAAGCACTTCATGCAGGCATTGGTAACACAGCTGGGTAGAGCCCAGGAACCCAGATTTAGGAAAACTGTGCTCAGTTTGTCAGAATGATGGGATTTTTTTCACTTTCTGGTGTCTATGATGCCACCATCATTTTTTGTGAGAGCCAAGGTTTAATCATGTTGTATCCTGAGCTCTTCAGATGAAACAGAAAAAGTTCGGGGAATCCCATGATGTTTCTGCCTGAGTGATACATGCCTTTCTTTCATAGCTACTCACGTGGAAAGTGATGGGGGGAAAGCAGAGTGGTTCGTGTAAACTCTAAGGAAAAGTGCAGTCCATTATATCCAGGGAGTCATCGTGTAGGGCTTGGGTGCTTCAGTTTAAAGAGAAAAAAACATCACTTTTTAGTCTGAGGGTGAGGATATGGAGGAGAGCCTCCAGGGATGCAGTAGGTACTGAGGCTGTCTCATGGTGTTGGTACGTAGTGATTCTTCATACTAAAGCAGTTGTGTGCCATAGGCCTTCCTCTGGAAATGGTGGGTCTTTCTGTGATGGAAGAGAAAATGGGTTTGGGAGGCCAGACTTGTCTGGGTTTCAGTCCTTTGCTGTCTTGAGTGACAGAGTTACTCTGTTGTAACTGAGAGCATAATCTGGACTGCTGGGTGTTGATTTTAGTTGTTTTCTCCTCTTATGGCAGAGAAAATGAGTGGGACAGATCTGTAGGTTAATTGAAAATACCCCAAAGCTTCTTCTTGTGAGCCTTTTGTGAAGTGGCTGCCTTGGCCAACCCCAGCACAGAGGCCCTGGGTCACACAGGCACTGCTGGTGGCCCTGGCCTCTTGTTGGCCTGTTGGGACCTAAGGGAAGCTTGGCTCTGTGTGGAGAACTTCAGGAGATCCACTTCTCTCTGTGGTTTCCTGCTCTGGGGCCTGACAAGACAGCTCAGCCAGCAGCTGCTTTCAGAAAAAGGGCTTACTTTGTGCAGGCTGTGGAGGCTGGAAGAGTCAGGAGTCCCTTGTTGGCCCTGTCCTGCTGCCTGTGCCCACAGGTGGCAATGTCCCTCTGAGAAGCTGCTGCCTGGTTCTCCTTGCTCTCTGGCCATCGAGCTGTCCTGTGGCACTCCTTTTGCAGCTTCTTTGGGGGGACTCTACTCCTCTCTTCTCCCTTCAAAAAAGTCAAAGCTTGTAGTTCTGTCTCCACATTCCTCGCCAAAAAGGCAAGAGGTGGAGAAGGGAAGTGGAGGAAGCAAGTAGCACTGTTGGATTTGGCATATATTTCTGGGAGAGGATGTAAGGAAGACTTGCCTTTTTTTTAATCAGAAACCTCAGAGACTGAAGGAACTTTGCTTGGAACAGTTTTATTCCCAGAAATCTACTTGAACACTGTTCTTGCTTGTAATTACTGCCTTAGCTGATAGTATTGAATAGTGTGTGTGGGCAGGAGCTGGGCTGCAGTTGTTGGTATGCATGTGTGTTGGCTGCATGACAAACTGAAAAATGCAAGCCATGATAACAAGGTTCTTAACCTCTTCCTGAGACAAAACTGCTGTTCTGTTTGGCTTTGACTAAATTGCATATTTTTTGTTTCTTGTCAGATAGACACAATTTCACTGGAAATCAGGACATTGTATCCTTCTGTACCTGAAGATGCAGAACAAAAAGCAGAAAATTTATTTGTTAAAGAGGTGAGTATCTAATTTTAAATGAAAAGAGTTTGGAGGAGGCTTGCTATGTTTATATGAACATCTTTTTTCTTTTAATATGCTTTAGGTGGTTTGAATCAGGTTTGAATTTTGAAGGCCAGTAGGAGGGGGGAGGGTTAACAGCATGTCTGCAGTTGTCTGTTGTGAGATGTTTGTATCTAGAAAAATTGTAAATGCACTAAATCAGCCTGTCATTATACTGTTTTCCAGCTGCATTCCCCATCACCACTAGTCCACTGATATTGATGTTGGTATTTTTACATCACTGCTAATGATTGATGATCTGCATGTGCTTTGCACTTCGAAATATTGATCTTTCCAAAAATAGATAACCAGTTGGCACTGGTTTAGACTCTTAGGTGTTATTACAAGGTACATATCTCATTTGGAGGTGTATATGAGGAGTAGGTGCACTGTGAAGGGTGAGTAGGGGTTTATATTTATTTTAAGTATTTAGAGTCTGTTTTATCTTCATAATAGAAAGTTCAACAAAGTTCTTCGATGACAGTTAGAGGCCCACCAGGAGTTTGCTCTACCTTTAAAAAACCCCTATGGTTGTATTATTTCCATACCTGATCTCAGATTGTAGCAGAAGATTTCTTATCCTGCTACCTCAGGAATATTTCATATTATCACTGGTTTTATCACTTTGAAGGACTTTAGAGGAGTTGGTTGCATTGTTCAAAGGAATTTACTTTAGATGGCTCCCTGAACCTTCCCGTCTTTCATTATAGATGTGAAATATAGCTCACCATTTGCATTAACAAAACAGGTTTATGAAACCAAATTTTCAGTCAGTTTCTAGAAGGAGTTTAATTCTGAGCGTTTATATTTAGCCCATAATGTGATGGTTCTTGGCCTTTTTTCCACACCTTGGGATTTTTCACACCTCACTTCCTGGTCTGAAAAAGTATTTCATGTGCACTATAACTGCAAGAGGAAACTGTGGAGGAAAAGTCAGTCGCAGACAAACACAGAAGTTAGAAACGGTGAAGTCCAAAATTAGACAGAAATGTAGCTGTTGAATTGTATGCAATGTGACATTTTACAGTCTGGCCCTATTTCTTTTCAGCAGGTCTAAAAAGAGCAATAAAAATTTACTGCCAGCTCAGATTGTCTGGACTTTGCCATCTTTGTTAACCTGGCAGCAGTGTTAAAAGATAACATAGCTTGTGGAGTTATCTACCTTCCCAGAAGCCTCACTGCCCTTTCAGCACTTTGGGGTCTGCTTTTTATTGAAAGGTTCCATGAGTTGCAAGGCCAGCACTGCGCTCACGGCTTTACAGAGAAAGTGATGGCTCTAAAAATGGAACACGGTGAACAGTTCCTGGGAATCGTTACAGCTGAGCACGCCAAGGGGATGCTAATGGCAACCTGGTAAAACACATATTGAATACATCTATTAGCTTTCTCTGCAGTACCAATGAGCCAAGGAGAGGGGGAGAGAGGAGCAAAGCAGTGGAAAAAAACCCAGTATTTCAGGACTAACCCTGTGCATGGAATAGTAGCAGGGTAAAGACCCTGTTTTAAAGTAGTAATGTAAATGTTCCAGTTTGCCACAAAGCCAAAAACTGCATGGATATCTATATACACACACACAGTAAATTAAACTCCATGGAGAGGATGGTTTCCAGTCCAAAATTAGGCAAAACTGAGCATGGGGTTCTGTGAAGATCTGTGATTGCAGTCCCCTGCAGCAATTGCAGAGACATGTACTGCCCTAGCAGTACACATCTCTGTTGTGTTTCAGGTAGGTGTTGGTCACTTCTGGATAGATGTGCAGGAGTGGGGTTGGTGGCCTTCACTTCTCTCTTGGAACTTTGGGAAAGCCCACACTTCACTCACTGAAGGAGTCTTTCTTCAAATATAGCATGATATCATCAACAATGAAGGTGTCCACCTTGTGCACACTTGACTGACTGTTGGTCACCTGCACTTACGGCAACCCCGGATCAAATGCCTAATTCCTGATGAGGCTCTGGGGAATGTACAGCTCCATGCTGCTGAAGCCATTTTGGTATCAGATGTCTCTGACCGTTCACTATCTCAGTACTTTAGCAAGGTGGGACAAAGTCATGGAGTGAGTTGGTGAACTTCAAAAGAAGGGTCTGATCTTGGAGGTGAAACTAATTTCCTCCATATGGTGCAGTGTGAGGCCATGGTACTGAAACTGTTTCAAGACCTCAGATCCATGATCTCTTGTCTCATTCTTATGGCTGCTTGGTGGTGTTTGATGGTCTTGTCTGCAAGATGAGGTCATTTGTAAAGCGTTGTCAGAAGTCTGTGATAATGCCTTAAAATCCTGGCTGTTTATTCCTGCTTGTGTGTTTCCCACTGGTGACAGTAGGAAAGCTTTTCTTCAACCTCTAGCTCTTTCATTGCTGTAGCCCTTCAAGAGTGAGGGGATTTTTTACCAGCCCTTACCAAAATCCATACAAAGGCAGCTTGGGGATTTGATCAGATTTCCCTTCCTCAAGCAACAATTAAACAGTACTTAGAGGCACACCAGTTGCCTCGGCAGGTTTATGGATCCAAAAGAGCTGGCAAGCCAGGTGAAGAAAGATGGAGGAAAGCTTTCTGTATCAACGGCTTTTGATGCTGTCCACCTGTAATGGAAGGTTTGTGCCTCTAGTTGTCTACTCAGTTCTCTTAATACTGCTTTTGGATTCCTCAGGAACTCAAAACTTTCCCTGTTGGTGATATTGAAATGTTATGGTAATGGGTGAGGCAGAAGAATTGACTTTAAATAAGATGTCTAACCATCTGTGTTTTTCTGAAACTGTAAAATGAAAATCTAAATGAAAATAAAATTAAGGTAATAAATAAATAGTCCCTTAATAAGTATTTTCTGCCTGCAAAGAGAATAGATATTTTACTTTTTATGATTAATACCTGAGTCCCTGTATTAATTTATACCTAAGTATTAGCTATATTTTAAAGTTAATACTTTGTGAATTGGTTATTTCTATACCTGTAGTTTTATTAGGATGTTTTCCTTGTGCATTTTTCCACCTTAACTTTTCTTAGGCAGGACCAGCCTGAGGAACTAAATTAGTTAGAAAGGAGAAGTTTCCAGGAACTTTTAAAGCCAGAATAAAATTGTCTTCAATGGTTTGTTGTTTTAAGTATTCCTGACTTCCTTTATCATGCTGTTTCCTTCCAAATTCTGAATTTTCTCTCTCCTCACAGAGTCTGCTGCGTGTCTGCTGCATTTATGCCAGTCAGCATTGTCCTCATGGTGCATAATTTTGGCAAATAGAAACAGTCACTTCACAAGAAACGAAATAAAATTCTTCCTTTTAGACTGTAAAAACATTCCTAATATCACCTTTCCTAAGTCTGTATCCTGAACATGCAGATCAAATGGGAATTCTTAGGATTTCCTCCACATTTCATTTGGAAACATATGGGGATAGTGCACTTGCAATTCAAAGTTCTATTTAGTTTGAGGAACTTAAACTACCTAATTGCAACATATTTAATCAACATATTTATATTGGTTTGCATCGAGTCAACATTTTCAGGAACAATGCAGGTATGTGCACACAAATAAATGCTGTTTGTGTGTGTGTATCTATAGGAATTAAATTCTAGGTATATGTGAAAAAAATGCAGAAGGTAAATATTAGCAGTCAACTCTCCTTTATGAAATGAGTTTAAGCCAGGTGATCCTTTCAAAAAAAAAAAAAAAAGGTGGTACTTGGATAAGTTTTTTGGAAACATGTTTGCAGAGGGGCTGGCCGCAAGAATGAGGGGGTGTAGGAGCCGTACAGGGGCAGGAGTGAGCTTCCTGGGTGAAAAACAAATCAAAATGTAATAACAGTGTAGGAATATTGAAATTTCATTTGATGAATGATGTAGTTAATTTGTAGTTAATTTTGTCTATTATAATACAGTGTTCATGTGGATGTCTCTGAACTCTCCTGTGGAAGTTTTCTGGATGCACAACACTGAGTTGTCACTTGTAGTAAGCTTGCAAAGCCCTTGCCACTCATCTTGGGGAGTTTTTATTTGAGATTTTGCAGGTTGAGTCTGCAGGATCTGTAAGTAATTATGAAACATGAGTTTTATTAATCACAATGTAAAAAAGCACCAGCCTCCTTTATAACTTCTCAAAGTGGTTATGTGTCTATAGAGTTGATTTCTGAGGCTTTTAGATTTGCAGGCTAATCTGCATTGTTCTTACCTCTTTCAAAATCAGACGAAAATGGGAACTCCTGTTGACAGTGACACCCAGAAAGTTTTGTTATTGTGCATCACAGTGTAAATTTCCCCATCTTCAAAGAAATCTTAAGTTTTTTCAGCACCTGGAAGAGCTGAAGTGTCAGGGCTAGACATAGATTATTAAAGGATAGTGAGACTTTTGATAGCACAGAAGGTAAATACCTATTAAAAATGTTTGATACTTTAAAAGAATAGTGTTTCAATGTTTTGGCTTGTTACTTGGCTGTGTCACTGGACTTTACTATACGTGTGAACTGTTATTTTGGGAACAGTTTTGAGAGCCCCAAAATGAAGGTGCAGGTTGGCAGCAGCCACTCGTGCTGCTGCCATGCTCACTGCGGGTATGAGGAGTCTGGGGCAGGCCTGGGTGGAGGGCTGGATTTCCACCCAGGGAAGTTTCCACCTTCCGCCTCCCCAGATCCCCGCGCGCTTGCTGCCTTTGGTTGTTGCAGCCGAGGTCAGAGGAGGGAGGGCAGGCTCTGTGAGCAGGGCCGTGCACGTCATGGGCAGAGCCCGGGGCCGCCTCTGCAGCTTCCTCTCCAGCACTGGCCACATCCAGCTCCGGAACGGCTTTGCTTTCTGTTTCCAAGCTCTTGCATGGGCTTGCCCTGCCCTGTTCCACCTCAGGAACAGCCACTCTGCCAGGTTGAGTGAGGGGGCAGAGTTTCTCTGTGCATGCAGTTTCTTTGCAAGGAGTCCAGTTGTTCCACGAATGACTTTTACCATATATGCATCTCTGTTTCTGAAGACAACATACTAGTGCTGTCTTAGAGAGGATATAAGCAGGGAAGTTGTTTATTTGTGTTTCCCTCACTTCCCCCTTCTTTTTTTTGTTTGTTTGGCTTTTTCCCATCCGAAAGGTTCCTTTCCATTGCTGGGTAAATCTTTTTTAAGTGTCTTTTTCACAGTGGTAGCCATCATGCTGTCATCACCAGAGCCTGAGATAAGAAGTTACAGGTGGAAAAAGCCTGTGGGATTGCCTGTCCCTGTAAGGAAAAATTAGGCCATCTGAACAAAAACAAAAAAGAGGAAAAGAAAAAAGGAAAGACCTGAGTATGATAGGGCCCCTGGGAATGGGCTGTGCTGCTTGCCTGGTTAATGGAGCAGCAGAAAGTTCATGCAAACATGTGCCAACCCTCCCACATCCCAAAACTTCCATTTCTCTGTCTATATTTTTCCTCCCCCACAGTTCACTTGAGCTCAACAACCCCTGCATTGGTGCCTCTGTTCTTTGCCAGGAACAGGAGTATCCAGCTCTGACCTCTTCATGAAATCTCTGCCTCTAGAAAGGTTTTTCTTACTCCTTAAATCAGGTTTGCAGGTATTTTTCCTCATTGCCAAAACTTAATTTCCAATAATAATTTTCAATTTTAAAAAATTATTCTAAGTCAGTACAGTTAGCAGAAGTATTTAATTTTTAGTTGGGATATTCTGAAGAGAAAATCTGTATCCTTTTTTTGGTGTTACTTTTTAAGTTAGATCTAGTTTCCCCACAGCAAGCTGGTTCAAGAACAGTCATAGCTCTTGCATTGGGTTGGCTTGTCTTTTGTGAATTTACTGAGTGATACTTGAATGTGCTGCTTTGTCCCCTTTAAGTTTTATTTTGATTAGCTTTTTCTTGGAGGAGCACAATAAACCTTTATAGTTACAGGCTAAAATACTGTGGCCTGCTCTATATGCTATTCACAACTGCTTTTTTGAACACACCAGCCTATAATGTTTGCAATAGAAGTCTGCACTGAGAGTTCTCTGTGGGCTTTAATTTTATCTGGTAAGTAAAATACTTAGTAGTGAAAGTACCACAGGGGAAAAGTGGTCTTTTCTATAGAAGATTCACTTGGTTTACATTTGCCACGGAGAAGGGGAGTGATGTGTGAATTGGAGGTTCTGTGCTCACCCTCACAATGCTCTATGAGCTTTTCACTGGCTTATGTAGAACAGAGTATATGTTACTCTTGTAAGAGTATTCTTATAGCCCAGGCTACTATCACATAGTTTTAACACAAACACAAGAGCAACCAAGTTGTTTTATGGAGCATCATGGCACAGTTGGGGTTTAGTGGCTGTTTTTCTATTATTTCTATAGTCAAAGGCCAAGTGCAAACAGTGCTGGAGAGGTGTAGGAACATGGCTGTCAGGGGTAGCTTTGGGCCTGACCCTCCCAAGTGCAGAGAGAGTCAGTGATAATGCTACAATATTATCTTCATTCCTGGAGAATATGTCATTATATGGTCTAATCGTCACACTCTATTCTGCATCCTGAAAGATAATGAGGTCTTGTGTCAGATGAGAAGGTAAATACTGGATCCACATGGAATGTGTTTACTGCCTTTGGTTGTGCTGAACTGCCAGGGAGAGAAGTACCTATAAATGTGCACCCACTTCCTTGCCACCTTTTCCACGCTCTAAACCAAATAAAGCTGTCACAGAAGACTGAATACAAAGAAGACTTCCTAAAATAATTTGTGGCTACATACTCTGCATATTTTGCACAAGATTTTTGAAAAGAGATCTGTTAAGCCAGTGCTGAGTAATTTAGACAGCACCACCGTTGAGGTGTCAGCCCATCTCAGCTTTGCTCCAGCAGCCTGATAATCCCCTCTCTGTCCCTCTGAGGCAGAGACCACAGTGCAAGCAATGACTCCTGTGGGCACTTCAGAAGAGGCAGGGAGTGAAGAGAGGGAATACTCCCAGTTGAAGCAGTCAACCTTTTTATAGTAATTAATAATTGTCCCTTTATTCTTTTTCTTTCTACTTTCTCTGCATAGCTTTTGGTATTTAGATACCTTTGATATATCCTTT
The DNA here is from genome assembly GCA_013397175.1 of Platysteira castanea. Taxonomy (NCBI): domain Eukaryota; kingdom Metazoa; phylum Chordata; class Aves; order Passeriformes; genus Platysteira; species Platysteira castanea. Next base: position 463,292 of record VYXC01011363.1, read on the forward strand.
ATCTCATTCTGTTTGACTCCTGGAGTCTCATGCCTTTCTGTGAGACTGTCTTTACTGTTCCCACGTCAGATTCCTTTCAATGCTGCTGCTTCTTTCTCTGCTGTGATCTCCACCCTTTCCTTCCTGATATGCCTGCTTTTCCTCCTTGGGCAGCAACTTCTACTGTTGAGTTCTAGGCTTGATCCCTCTCTTCCTTCCTTTCCATCTCAGGTGGCCTGGTGCAAATTTTCAGGTGAGGAGAAGATAATACAGTACTGGGGTAAAATCTTCAGCATACTATACAAATACCAGTTTGCAGTTTATACTCTGTATGAAGAATCATTGGGAATTCTGACATTGCGTCGTTTTTCTTGTAGATGTGTACCTTAGCAATAACTGTACATATTTCATGCATCTTGTTGCCTTTCAAAATGTCATGTTGGGTTTAACTGCACTGATAAAAGTCCTGCATGAAATAAATTGCACAGATATTCTGGTCTATTTGACAGCACAGCCAGGCGTGTGTAATTCAGGTCTGGCTTTCTTATTTAAGGGAGATTGATGTATTAAGAACGATTTCCAAAGGCGAGTGCAAAACCAGCAAGAAAAATTTTAGACAGCAAAAACTACATATGACATGACTGAGCAAATTCATTGTGGAAGGGAAAATGAGACTGGTGAAAAATTATAGTCCTATTAATATATTCCTGAATGTTATTAAGAGGTTAAAGATCAATCCTTAAGGGCAGAATAAGAAGTAGAGGGCTTGTGCTGCAACAATGGGGCGTAAAAAGAGTAAGGCAAATGTATTTACAGTGGAAGGCTTAAGTAATGAAACAGGATGCAAACAAAAAATGTATAATCAATGTCCATGGAGGAAGTCTGGCCTAAACTAGATCATGTCTTTTGTGGCAGTAACTATGTAATTTAATGATGCTTCCTAGAAAGCAGATGAGAATCAGTAAAGCATGTTAAATTGCTATCAGCTCCTTCCTCCATCTTGTGTGATTCGGTGCATTTGATTTTAAAGGGAAATTGTGCTTCAAAATACGGAAACATATGACTCTGGCTTTCCTTTAAGAACTGTGCACCCAGCTCTAGAAGAGAAGAATATGTTCTGCAGCACATGGGCTGCCTCAGAACTTTATCAGTTCTCTAGCCTTCTTGAGTCTAAACGCTTGTAGTAATTCTATTGTTGTTGTTTGTGTTTCTTCTGATTAGGCTTGTAAATACTACAGTTCCCACTGGCACGTTGTGAACTACAAATATGAACCCTATTCAGAAGACTTCCGACACTTACCACAGTAAGAACTCACATAAGTTCTCATTTTTATTATTTTTTCCTTTTAGGCTTGTGTCATTTGCTAAGCTTTGTCCATATTTGCACTTTCCTTTGTCTTCTACGCTGTGCTTGTTTTACCGTATTTTTAGTGCCTTGCATTTTTAAAAAGGGGAAGCAAAGGTCCTTCAGAAAAGTTCAAGACTCTGCAGAATTCACTGGTATCAACAAACTCCATTAGTGCTGATTCAAATCCTTACAAGTGTATTTGCGTATTCAAAGCACAGTTGATACAGGAGAGGTGGCTTTTCGTTTTCCTTAATAATGCATAAATGTCACTCACCTTTCACTGGGATTAATTCTCCTTTCAGTTACCCTGTGTAACGGAGAGAAGGATTTCAGTGCTTTGTAGCTGCATGGTACAGGAGAAGCGGGTGCACTGATGGTACAAGGCTGTGGAGATGTGCTGGTGTCAGGGTAAGGGGCATCCCTCCTGTGCTTGGAGGCAGAACATGAAAATCGCTGCAAAAGTGCTGCGAGGAGCAGGAACAAGTTCGTTAACTTGAGTGGAAAGAAATTAAGAATCTGGTGCTCATTCCTACATGCGTGAGTTTCTACCCATACTCTCGTTTCTGGAAGGTTTGTGTCCTGCCTCTGAGGAAGGTTTTAGAGAGTAGTTAACAAAATCACTAAGTGCCAGAATGAGCTGTGTTACTGTCTCCTTTTCTGGAATTTGAGTCATTAAAATTACAATATTGGTTAGAAAATGTTTTTGCCTGCACATAACGCAGAAATGAATGGGTGCTCCAGGCTTGGGTTGGATGGAAACTAGTACTGACTTCATTGCTTCAGGAACTGATAAACTGAGTCTTATGGCCCAGTTAGATGCTGTGTTTAGAGGGTTTTGCACTGCAAACCTTCCCTTAGACCATTTGCTCTTGTATTGTTGGTATTTTTATGAACAGAGTACATGGTAGTACAAAAAGCCATTAAAGAGCTGTTTTGCTAATCAGAAATTATAAACATACCCTTTCTTAAGTACCCAGCCTGCTGATTGGTTTAGAAAATTTATGCATTTAGTGCTCAAGAAAAATGTTATTAGCACAGCAGTTTTCCATTTAACCTTAAATGTCTTCACTCTTATGAAATATGCATTGGACAGATGTGGGTGCATTACTATGCACAAAAGTACATTTTTGCTGATTACATACATCGTCTTCTGCCAAGGGTATTTTAGTGTGGTGCTTAATGGGATTTTCTTTCATGGGTTCATGCTCCAGGGTTACCAGCGTGTCTTGCATCGTACCTTTTCCCCCCTCCTAACACATGCATTGTACTGAGGATTATACTGATGTGAGATCTTGTGTCTTGTATCTCTTAGGAATGGTTTGGGTACTACACTGGTTGATATTTCAGACACAAAATTATAGCAGTAGTTGTCTGCATTTTGTTTGCTGGAAGCTGCCATGGCTTTTGAGCTTAACATACCTTTAACAGATCTGGTTTGGGGTCCACTTCATTTCATATTGTTTCCAGCCTCTTCAGCCTTGGTTTGCACGTGCATGTTACGAAGTTTGGTGTTTGAGACGAAATCTTTTCAAGAAAAATAAAGTGGCCTAATATGTCCTTGTCATTGTACTGTTTCTCACTGTTGATAGCTCTGGATGCCCAGTTTTTACTGGGTTTTGTTTGATTTGAACAGATCTGCTGTTGTACTTTCAGAAATCTGAGCATGTTCTTGTACTTTGTAGAAAGTCACTGTATTTGGGAACCCTTGATAAGTGTTAAGTGTTTAGCTTTACATCATAGGAAAGGAATATTTACAATACCAGATCTAACTGTGGCTAAAGTAATTCCGTTCACTGAGGGTGTGCTGAACTTTGCTGTGGGATTTTCCATGTAGAAACATGCACACTGGGACTCAGCAGCTTTCAGGACTGTAGGACTTGATGCTTGGTTGTGCTTGAGGCCATGCTGTGCTGGGTCACACAGACATAAAACATGGCTGCATGGTATAGAAGATTTTTCTCAGAGTTACCCTTCCTGAATCCTGACCCTTCCTGATTGGGAAGCAGTTTCTGTGTGATGCTGAGCACCTGGGGCAGGCAGTGAGTACTCAACATGCCCACTGCAGCAGTGCTGTGACACCAGGGCAGAGCTCAGCACCATGTGCATGACAGGACCAAAATATTTAGCAATTGCTTTAGTTTTTCTCTGAGTGTGTTCCTCCTTGGAGATTCTTCTCAGGTCTTTCTTACCCCTTAAATTCCTCTCTGTGAGCTCTCACTACCTCTTTTACACCATGTTTTATGCTTTGTGCTGGTGTGTTCTTGCTTCGTGGTCAAGTGGAAGGGTGGGAGAAAATTAGGGATTGCTTAGTGTGTGCTGTGCTGACTGTCTGGGAACAGAAAGAGTCATTAGCAAAATCTTGTGGTGGAAGACCAGCGAAGAGAACAAGAACTGGTATTTCATCATTTGTATAGAACTGTTAGAGCTTCATGGTCTTGGGGAAAAAAAAGATACATGTGGCTTAGGAAAGAAGTATTTTAAAAGTGTAGGGATTTTAAAGGAGACAATAGGATCACAGCAAAGGGCGTACTGACATTGCAATGGAGGCTCAGGATGGTTACCTTCCTGAAATAGCAGGTACATGATTTGTTTTTAATAAATAAACAAATAGATAAAGAAATAAATACATTTTTCCCTCCCTCCCAGAACTGAATGTAGACCAGAGAAACTGCCATCACATTCCTTTGAAATTGATCATGAAGATGTGGATAAGGATGAAGTATGTATTCTGGTTTTGGTGTGGGTTGTGTTTTTTTTTTCTGCTGGGGAAGTTATTTATTGCTTTAATATCAAATAAAGAATGATAATGGAGGGTCATTATCTCCTATAAAGTCTGTCATATTTTAAATGCCTCTGAAATTAGTGGAACAGCTTTGTCTCATGTCATCCTGTGTATGGGAGGGCTATTAATAATGTCTTATTTTAAAAGGAATGAAAGGGTGATTATGTGTTATCAAGCAGATATTCACACATTGCAGTTTTCTTTCGTCTTGGAATTCAGAAAACAAGTCCATGCAACATTAACCATGTCTTCCATACAGGACACAACATCCCATTCATCTTCAAAAGGTGGTGGTGGTGGAGGAGGAGGAGGATTAGCAGCAGGAGTTTACAAGTCTGGATGGCTTTATAAAGGGAATTTCAACAGCACTGTGAACAATAGCATTACTGTTCGGGTAAGGAAACAACATTATTCTTTCTTTATTCCGTTTGGATTTATATTCCCCACAGACACATCCTTTTGGCATTGTCATTTAGCTGTTTATATCTCAGGTTTGATTACATTGCTTTAAATGATAATAAAGTAGTATTTCAGTTGTCTGCAAAATAGTGTGATGGAAGTGCAGTCAGGAGTTACCTGTTATTTAAACCTTGTGAATAAAGTATCGGTGAAAATAATTTGCAGTACAACAATTTTCATGCTGCTTCTTTCCCACTTCAGTCATTCAAAAAGCGCTACTTCCAGCTGACACAGCTGTCGGATAACTCGTATATTATGAACTTCTATAAAGATGAAAAAATATCAAAGGAGCCAAAGGGATGTATTTTTTTGGATTCTTGCACAGGAGTTGTACAGGTAAGTTCCAGTTTATTTCATTGTAGTGTTTTGAGTGTCGATGCATTTAAAAAGGCAAGTAGAAGAACACATTCCTTAACAGAATAATGGTCTCATTAGCAGTTTCAGGAAATGAAAGCATCAATGGTTTTGCTCTTTAAATTGGTGCAAATGCTCGGACTGACAAGTTACAAAGAACCACAGCTGAATTATGGTAGCAGACCATGCACGCACTCTTTGTCCATGGCAAACATGATAAAAAAATATTGTGAAATGTTTGGGGGGGGGTGGGTCACTGAAATTATTTTCTGAGATGTCGGATTTTACCTCATGCTTACTAAGAGCATGCTTGCTTGTTGTGGGGTAAAGAGATCCGGGTTACCAAGCATCACCTGTTGGGCAAGTGTTAAATTAATCTTGTATCCTGAGCCTCCTTTTGGAGATGATAGAGAGTCTTAATGGCATCAGGTAGGATAGAACCTTATTGTTTGTTTGCCAAAAATGTCTAAACCAACCTTTTTTTTCCTGTTGTTCCCCTAAGACATAATAAGCTTTTTCTCCCCATCTTCTTCCTGTCCTCTCATTCTAGTAATATATTTATCTTTTTATTTCATTCTAAACAAGATGTTACCTTGAATGGTGTGTGGCTATTGACTGATCTAGCCCAATGTGTCACTAAATAAGGAAATGCCTTTTATTTAATCCGTATTTTACTACTTAACCAGTAAAGGTTGGTAACAGTGCCAGGCAGGCTGATTTGAGGGTTGCTTTGAAAGATATCTTTCAGGTAACACAAGCGAAGACCCATGATAAACAAAAGGTTTTCTTGGTTGTGATGTCTCTACTTCACCTCTAAACCACTTCAGAGCAAGAAAAATAATCAGTTCCCAGTGATTCACTTTGGGAACAAGTATTTGCTGACAGTCCCCAGCTCTGTGGGCAATGGCCGTTTCCCCTGTGCTGTTCAGAAGGGTGTTTCTTTTTTCAAACAGGTATAGAACAGGGTGGAGACAAGCATGCAGGACAGTGATGTTTGCCAGTGTCAATCCATTGGCTTGAAAGACCCTCGCAGGTAGCTTGGAAGTGTAGCATAAGCCGTAGAGGAGATTCTTACAGAGAAATCCTGTTTAGAAATTGCTGCTTGCTCCTGCCTGGTGGCAGCAAGGGTTTCTTGTAAGGTGTGTCTCAGCTGGAGCTCCAGGCCAGCCCTGTAGGGTGTTGTTATGCACACATTTAATGCTATCCCAGAGGGTGCCCATTCTGCTGTGTTGTTTCTCACGACACTCCAGGATAGCAGAAATGTCTTGACGACAAGATTTCTGCCCTTTTTGACTAACTGCTGACAAAAAAAACCTCAAGAAAGCTTTGAAATACTCCTCCCCCTGAACTTTTGACAGCTGCTTTCCAAAGCTACAGTGTTCCTCCAAATTGGCCTACACTGGCTGAACGGTGGGTTCTCCTCTTGCCTGCCCCCAGATACAAGTTTCTGTGATTGTTCCTTGATTGACATTTAGTATGGGATTCACAAATTTGAGCTATCTTCACTTGCAAGAAGTTAGAATCTTAGCCAAGGGAGTGCTAGGGTGAACATCATCAGCTGCCAAAGTCTATGATGGACTTGGAGTCATAGGGCTCAAAAACAAAACCTGGCTTAGAGTTGCCATAAACAGGCAGACCAGAGAATGTGGAGAGAGAGTTGGGTAAAACTGAATTTTTAGTGAAAAAATGTGATATATACATTGCGATTTAATGAGTTTTAATACCACTATAAATTATTTAAGTCTCTATGAATGACTTTGAGCTCCCATTTGATAGAGATAGAATATCAAAATTGTAGTAAACATCCCAGAGAAACCATCTCCAGATAAAATACAAAATGCTTCCAAAACAATTCTGTTATTTTTGGAAGAATGACCCTGCAGGCATTAGACTTAGCCTGATGTTTCATTTATAGCTCATTCATAGTCTCTTTTTTGAATCTTGTAGTACTTCCTTCTGGAAGAAATTTTTGAACTTGAAATTAAGTGTTGAATATTAGAAGTCAAGGTCCATATATCATATGGTAGGAGTTCTATAGAGGAGCAAACTGAGAAATGGTACCTTGGTTGTTTTTTTTTCCTGTTAACTAATCAGGAAGATTAAATAGTTGGCCTTAGATTCGAAGCAAAGAATTTACTGTAGATCTCATCTGCTTGCCAGAAGTCTGAAGTGCAGATGGAAAAGTGGATATTGAAGTTTTCCTGCCCTGCCTGATGTTCTTAAGATTCAGCATGCAAGATGTGTTGCTGTATTAGATAATGTCTGATAGTCTTTTGGTACCTGATTTAAAGATCTTGGCCATGTCTATAAGGGGAAGTACATAATACAGACAATAAATGCATTCATTTTGTGTTTCAGTACCTGATTTAAAGATCTTGGCTATGTCATAAGGGGAAGTATATAAAATAGAAAATAAATGCATTAATTTTAAATGCTTTCATCTTATCTAAAGTAAAATTGGAACATAGCATTCTTCTTTATAGATTATGCATAAACTGGTGTACATAATCCACTTTACAAATAATCTGTCTTTAAAAGTTTTGAATGGCCACTACCTAAGATTCTTGGCATAGTTTTGTTCAACTTTTAGCTCTTGGTCAAGCCCTTATGTTATATGGTTTTATATATATGTAACAGGTTTTAATTAAGTTTTAGTCCTTGTTTTATATTAGTTTGAATGTATGATTGGAGAATTAGAGTAATTTCAGGGTCAGGAGAAATATTGAACACCCAAGAACCAATTGCTGCAAAACGCAAGCCTATTCTTACCCTGTGTTTGATGAACTAAAATTTATAGCCCTGAAAGAATATTCGCCTGCATAAAGCACTTGAGAGGAAAATTATTTCCTATCAACAGAGTTTCCAGTAGCAGAAATAAAAAATAGCACACATACACACACACTCACAATCCCAAGTCAGTTTCAAAAGCCAAGATATGTCTGACCCTGTTGACCCAAGTAGCTCCAGAAGAAGTAGTTCAGTCTTAAGTGATTCCTGATCTGGGTCATGACGTATAATATAAGAACTGGAACGAGTGATTAGCAACAGATTGGATAGGAATCTTCTAAATAATCTCTGCTGCTGGAAAAAAATGTTCATGGAACTTGCTTCTCAGTGTCCTGGGTTCCCATCCTCCTCTGCTAATCACTATCAGATTTTGCCTCTATTCCTCTTAAATGTTTTCTCACCGTCTGGCTTAGAAACTTCTTAATAACTTGTTCATCTAGGACTGTGCAGAAAAATAGTTACAGTATGCAGAACTACAGGAGACCACTGTCATGTTATTTGAGACTGTTAAGGAAGAAAAAATGGAGTGAAATTGCCAGTTATGGGATGGATTCTTTTTTTTTCATTTGTCAGCATCACTCCAAGGTTAAATATGTCAACAAAGTGATGGCAATCATCTGGAATATTGAAATCAAAATGGTGGCACTGATGTCCATCGTCAGTCAGCTTTAAAAGTTCAGTGAAATAGTAGGGTGCATTACTGTTCTCTCAGATATAAGCAAGAAGGAGAGAAAATTGATGCAACTGTTTCCTTAAGAGATTAGTGCCTCACTAATTGGGTAGATTTGAGAAATGAAGAACGTTATGTTAGATCCCATCTCTTTGTTTAATTTTATTGAGCTGTTTCAGTAACGAAGTACCTGTTAATTCCTATGACAGATATTGATACACTAATCATCTCCTGCAGGTAAAATCTGGTCATACAGAACAGATCTCAGAATTCAGTCTATTCCCATTATACTGGGCATTTGTTCTTACTTTGTGCTCGAAAAGGATAGCATTGCAGTGACTGACCAGCACTATACCTCACCTTTGCCTTTTGTGAAAAGTTGTTGAAATCCCCTAAGTTGTTTTTAAAATCCTTCTAAGAAAAAAGTAGATGTGGGAAGTACCCATTGTAATAGTTACTGTGCAGGAATTTGTCCTGCACAGACTTTCAATCTTCTGGAAAGTCCTGTTCCCACTTTGCCCCAAATATTTATATAACTTAGCAGTACTTCGATTTATCTTTTTGTGTGTCTGGTGTGCTGGTAAAGTGTGAGAGACTTGTTCTTTAGAGCTGTTCTCTCCAGACCACTTCAACTCGTGTAGCAGTGCTGCACTTTGTGACCACAGGTCTTTTATTGTTCCACTTCCCTTCTGAAGTATTGTAGATTTCTATGGCTAAGTATGGGATGTATGTTTGGCCACAGAAGCGCTTAAATACATAAATTGACATAAATTTGTGTTAATTTCTCAATATTTGGATTTTCTTTAAAGCCACTGAAGTTTGCTTAAATGCCATTTTTAAAGAGTGGCCATATACAAGTCCATATTACAGATGCCTTTTTCAGTACCTTTTTTGCATTAGTTTTAGTGTTTATTTTTATTTTCCTTTTGTTCCAACAGAATAACAGGCTTAGGAAACATGCCTTTGAGTTGAAAATGAATGACCTCACATACTTTGTGCTGGCAGCTGAAAATGAGCAGGATATGGATGACTGGATTTTCACTCTCAACAAAATCCTCCAAATAAATCCAGAGGGAACCATTCAAGAGAGGAAGAGTGCAGATCTCACTGATCTGAGACTTGGTAAGAGTGAAAAATCTCTTGTATTGTTGGGATTTTTTTAAACGAATGAAAGAAGTGGAACCTTCATATCAGTATTTAATCATTTTGACTCCCTGAGTCAGTAATGTATTCTGTACCTACTGATTTCTGATGAAGCAGCACCAGTCTTGGCAGTCCCTGAACAATGTCAGCTAACTCCTCTCAGATCATTTTCAAAAGGCTGGAGGGAAGGTAAAGCTGTTCCCACAAAGTCAGCAGGAGCAACGTGGCTCCACTTTGCATATGCAGCTCTTTTTCAAATTTAGTCCTCTCTGTCAATGATCTTGCTAGTACTTTGTGTTTTACTGTCCTGTAACTCTGAAGGTTTAAAAGAGATTTGTGCTGGAGAGTGGTTAGATCAGTTCTTTTTCCAGCATTTTGCTTTCTTTAAAAATCTGGAGCTAATAATTAAAAAAACCCCGATCCCATCTGTGGTATACAGCTCTTTCTCTGAAAGCTTATTGACTTCTTGCGTTTTTGAGCTTGCATATTATGCTTTACCATGGAAGAAAGACTTGGATGCTCTGTTATACTGTAGTCTTCATGTGGCAGTAACTCATTCCTCCACATAATAAATCCACATTCAGTTTGGATGAACTCCAGCTGAAATTCTAAGGCTGAAAACACTTGAAACTTTAATACAGATGTAAACTGCGTGTGCTCTGAGCCGAGTCAAAGCTTTGAATCCACATGTTTCTGAACCTTAGGGATGTTCAGAGCTAATTGAACTCTTTACCCTGATGTTTGTAATAAGTTCTAATTTTGGAAGGACAGGATACTCTTCATATAGTCAAAGATGTTTTTATAACTTGGAGGCATGAGAGACTTGCACTTCAGGATCAGAGAAGTACTTTTGAAAATCCCACCCGTAAGGGGTATTAATGAAACAGGAAGAAATATGTGCATAAAGGTCAAAAACACAGGCTAACAGAAGACAGAAGTCTCTACTGGTGAAAAAGTTGATAACAAGCAACAGGAATGTGGTATGGAGTTAACTTGTCAAAAGACATAAGGCTTTCTTGGCGAGAAGAGCCCTAAGTGACTGTAATGACTTCTTTCACTTGGGGCTGGATTACCTAGTGAAAACTGAGCCACTCCCTGGTGAGCTGAGTAAAGCACAGGGCTTGTGTTCAGTGCTGTTCTCTGGATCCATAGGTTTGCAGACTGCATCCCTCCCTTTCCCAAAGAGTGTGGGTAAGGTGCTGCCTGCATCACTGAAAACTCCCTTTGCTGGGCATCCAAAACCTTTTGGTTGACATGAACTCTTGGTGTTGTGTCAGAAGGGACTGAGATGAAAAGGTGTCTTTGTCATGGGCATGAATATTTGTCATGGGTGAACGTGTTGGATGTTTCACTGCATAGTCAGGCCTGTTGTTTGGAAGCTTAAATATAGACTAAGATTCAGTGAGCAGCAGCGGAGATGAGGTTGAGGAGGACAGAGGTTTACATGAGCTTCACTTCCATTTGGTAGCCTGAGAGTTGATGAGTCTGAAGGGAATAAAAAGAAATAACATGAAAATACGGGTTTTTATCTTTTAAACCCAGTGATAATAGCAAGAATAATAAAACCATTTTGTGGGTTTTTTCTCTTCTCTTCAAGATCCTGAAGAAGTTTCGGTGAATTATGATTGCTCTCAAGAAGAGGCAGATTCTTCAGAGAACACCTTGCACCCAGACTTTGCAAAAGTAATGGATGTTATATTTTTCTTTACAAGTTTAGTGGAAGGAACTTCCTAAGTGAAAAATGCCTGCCAATAGGTGATCATTAATATTGTGAAAGGTTGAAAAATGTAGCACAGTCTATTGCAACTGTTAGAGACACAACAAATGACAGGAACAATCTTCTTTCTGAACAGCTCATCCTTTTGTTTAAGTGAGAAAATCTCCACCAGATGCAAAGAGGGCAGGTGTTCCACAGAGTATTTTGATTTAGACCTGTGAAGTCAGTAAGGATCTGGTCCCCACAGTTACGTGTGAAATATTTGCTCATCTTAACTGCATTTCAGTAGAGTTTGGCCCTTGGAGAGCCAAGATTTCCTGTGTGACTGGCAAGGAAGTGAGCTCTGAACTGCTCATTGCCTTCTGTAACTTCACTGAAAGATACATGTGCTACCAGGGGAGGCATTTTGTCCTCTGGAGCTCATAAACTGCTTCATGTGGATGAGATAATTGTAGATGGTGCTAAGAAGCTTTTTAATGAAAATCTAGATTGGAAATGCTTCACTGCTTTCTCTTAAAAGAATGCACAATCTGTTTGTAGCCTTCTACCAGTGAGCTGCTGTAGATACTGTCTGTCCACAGAGCCAAATGCTGTTTGAGGATGTTACTCACACAGATGTGAACTGAAAGCTGTCTGTGCAATTAAGGACAGAATTTTACTCTAGATCATATTCATATATGTGAAGTGGTCACCGAGAATGTGAGAAAGGGGGGAAAAAAAGAATCAGATCACCAAACAAAATAAAGACAAAACAACCAACCAGATAAAATATGGTTTATGTATTAAGAGCAGCAGAAGTGTCTGATCATCTTGTTTGTGGATAGGTTCTTTCTAATGGTTTAGTTGGTGCAGATATCTCAGAAGCATCTTACTGATATCTCAAAGACCACTGGTGCCTGCAAGGCTATAGGGGATAGTCAGCTTGTTTTGCCCCTTATATGGATAATTCCTGTTCCCCCACCCTGCAGCAGTGTTCTGTGGCCTTTCCTTAGTCCATGGCAGATTAATATCCGGATCCCATCTCTATCTAAACCAGTCTACCAGAGCCACGTCAGGACCTGCTTTTTCAGGTCAGCCCACAGGCAGTGCGTGTTAGGAAGTGAATGTAGAGCTCTTGCTCTTGCTGGACTGCTGCTGCTTGTTACTCAATGCGTGCTGGCAATGTCATGATGTTGTGGAAGACATGAGACACTGAATGGGACCTGAACAAGAGAATATCCTGTGCCATGTTAGCTAAGGGTTGTAGTTAGTCCCAGGCAACCAGAAAAGATGGACACTCTGTTAAAGTTCAGAGATTAACAATTGAAAAATCAGGGAAAATCGAAGTGCAAAGAAGGACTGAAGGAACTGAGCATGTTTAGACTGGGTTAAAAAAATGCAGAGCTATCCCAAGGGATCTTTAGGGGAAGGGAAATGTATAGGGCTTACTTTATATACTAGATGAATGAGCTTAAATAGCGAGAAAAAAGTTACCACAGTTAGACATAAGGATAAACTTCTAGAAGGTAGGGTAGGAAAGCACCAGGTAGCTTCAGGAGGTGAAAGTGATTTTGTCAGAGAGCTTGTTATTAACTTAAGAGTGTGTCTGTCAGAAAGGGAATCGGTAAGTGTGATCCTCCCTGTGGTAGAGGGTGGATGGGAGAGGACCCCCAGCCTTTCCTTTGGGTGACACTGCAGTCTGTGTGTCTGCCCAGCCTGTGGGGCTGAGTGGCATTTGCTGCTTCCCTTTCTGCCTTCCCCTGGCACAGGTGTTTCTCTGTGGGGCTGGTTTGTTGGGGGTTTATTTCTCTCAGCTTGGGAATCTCTAAACTGATTTTCGTGCATCTTACTCAAGGGATAGCATACATGAACATACAAAAACTTGAATTACTTAATTGATCTATTTTGGGATTCCTTAGAAGTATGTCGTGGCCTGAAAATCCCTGCTTTAAAAGCAAAGAGTCCGTGGAGATGCTTTGGGATAACTGCTGCAGAAGTGGGGAATGTTACGAGTGAAACATTGATCACTCATTTAGAAGTCTAACAACTCTATGGATTTCTGTTCTTGTGCAGAAAACTAATTTCTTGTCTGTCACCACAGTACATCACAGAAACAGAAGAAACAGTGAAAGCTTCTCGAAATGCAGAGCGACTAAACCTGTTCTCTTTGGATCCTGATATAGCAGTAAGAGATTTAAAAATTTTTTTTACAAATTCTTAGAAGTTTTAAAATACAGGTGGCACAAGCTGACTGGGTTAGCTGAGCCGTGAAAGTGGGTTGCACTTGAGCAAGCAACTGGGTATATCCAAGGCTTCAGCTGTGAAGAGAGAAGGGAGCTATCTGTAGTCCACAGAGATTTCTGTACAGACTCTACACTTGGTCTGCAGAACGGCTGAGGATGGCAGTGACCTCTGGAGGTCACCCAGTCCAGTCAAGCTAAGCTCTGAATTAGCTTAAAACAAGCGTTAAAGCAAAGTTTAACATTTAATGTAAGGATTCAAAGAACATTATTTCTTGCACTGAATGTGATTTAAGTAGAAATTTCATTTTACTTAAAAAGAAGGCTTAAGTAACAGTGGGATCAGTGTATATTTAAACTTGAGCCTGCTGTCAATCAACTATAAGACCTTTATTCAAAGTGTTAAGCAAATTGAAATAGTGGCATGGTATATAAGTAATGGGAAAAGAGGGAAATGCCTGGAATCTCATTCTAAAATGTGGTGTTAATAGTCTGAAAATGTGAGTTTTTTAATCTATATGAGGAAAGTAAAAGCTAAAGTTTCAGAAATAGTAAGAAAACAAGAAAAAGTTTCTTCTTAAAGTGTAGGAAACCTAATTTGAATCCCTAATTCTGCCTCTGACATTATTTATGTCCTCAGGCAATTTTTTGTTTGCTTCCTAATCTATAAAGTAGGAATAACAGTCATATACTATAGTAACATGAAGATACCAACAGTGACTTTTGAGGTTTTCAGGTGCTTCAGTGGTTGCAAAGACCTTTTGAAAGTTTACTTAGTTTTGAGATATGATGCTTTTTCCTGTGTATAACAAATTGCCCATCTTATTTCAGGCTTTGCATCCTCAGAAAAAGGAGTTTCCAGGGACAAACTCAGTGATAAAGCCATTTGAAGAAAAGCCTGCAAAGAGGATCCTGATAACCTGCAAATCCCTCAGTTTGAATCTCCAGGCCTGTGTTACTGAAAATGAAAATGATCCCTCAACCAACGTAGGTTTTTCTTATTTCTCTGTGTTTTTTCTCTTCTCTTCTTTTGTTTCTTTGTTTTTCTTTTTCTCTTTCTGTACATGGGTTAGTTTGGAAAGAGAAGTGAGAGGAAAGCTGTATCACACACACATATTGCATTCACTCCTCCTCCCCTGACCATCCCTTTGGACTGAATAATGGAACTGATTAACTTTTCAATAGATATTTTGAAGCTGATTTAGATTGCAGACTTTCAGCTACAGTTCAGTAGAGAATTAAAAATGTTAAAAGCCTTGAGGATTCTTAACAATTGCTATAAGAAGAATAAGTTTAAACTGCCAAGACCTATGTAGGTAAGCAATTGAATATCAGTTGCTGGTGAACTGGGGTTTTTTTGTTGTTTTTCAGAGAGAGACCAGGAACCAAGCAGATAAAGTTACAGGAGAGAAGGTAAAATAGAAAGGACAGGATGTTTCATCTAGTGGAAAAATCCAGCTAAAAACAGGACAAAACAGAAAATTTTGCTTATTGTTACTGTAAAAAAAAAGGGCAGGGAAAATTGTGATGTAGATGTCAGTCTATAGCTTTTAGTTAGTTCTCTGAAGCAGGAACGTTATGAGATATCAGTGTCCCAGCAACTCTACTTACATATATTACATATGAGGCATTGATTTTGTTTGTTGATTTGTTTGTTTTTTCATTTGAAGATGACCTCTACAGCGAGTGCAAATTCAGCATGATGTAATCAATATCTTTTTTTGGCAGACTGGAATAACTGTTTAAATAAAGTCATGATAACTACACCAAGGGCATGCAATATTCACTGCAGAGGCTGAAAAAGCATAGGACATTGTACCTGCTATGCAATGCTCTTTTTCTCCACAGTTTTCAGGTTCTGATTTCTGGACAGCTCAGGTGCTGTTATTCTGAGACTGATTTATTCCATCAGAATTGTGGATGCTCTTTGGAGGTTACTTTCAGTCACAGGACTGAATTCCCTGGTACTGTGCCATAGGATAAGTGGGCACTGTCAGAGTGGTTTGAATGCTGGTTTCCCAGCAAAATGGAACATGTGTTTCCCACAGAATAATACACCCACGCTTTTGTGTTTGTACCAGTAAACATTTTCCATCCCCTTACATTTGTCATCTTCGTGTTGCATTTCTGACTATCCCTGGAAAGCCCACACTCACTCTTCCCTCTTTTATAATGACTCTGAATCTACATTTTAAAAATCCTGCAGTGTGTTTTCTGGGACTCTATTCATTTACTCTAATAATTAGTTATCTATTTGGTTTTGATTCTGTGAGTTTCTAAGCTGTCAATTCCTCTCCTGGCACCCTGTTAACAAGCTATCTTTAAAAGCCCCTAAAATCACATGCTTGGAAACTAATTTGGGTAAGGGAGTGTGTGAGTGTTCTTAATGTATATCATAATTTGTAAATTTCTTTTTTCTAGTTGCAGAAACCCATTAGAAGATAGACTTTACCCTAATTCTCTCAGTTACTGCTATATTATGTTTTTGGTATTTTCTCTAGGTAGAGCCTTTCTTTGTGAGCGTGGCACTGTATGATGTCAGGGATGCCAGGAAGATCTCTGCTGATTTTCATGTGGATTTGAACCACACTCTGGTTAGACAGATGATTTCAGGTTCCTCATGTTCATTAGAAAATGGTGCATTTGAAAGTATTGACTCAAATGAAATGGAAGAACCACAGGTCAAAGGGTTCCCAGAAGAGTGGCTGAAATATCCCAAACAGGTATTCCACATGTGACTTGCATGGCTTAGTGACTTGTCTGACTTACTTAGTTCAGTAGTATTCCTTTGTATTGGGGAATAATTTATGCATACTACCAGTGGCTCTTGTTTTCAAGAAAGTTCTTTTTTTGTGTGTCAGTTGTACTTGTATACAGCTTTCTGAGCACCCTGTATAGACCATTTACAATCAAAACTGTGATAAAAGTTAGTGTCTCTTATTTAGAGAAACCACCCATATTTCCTGTGCTCTTTGAGTCTGTTTTCTGACCTCTCCCAACCAGCCAAACAAAATCACAACTTAAAGCAACAGTTAGATGCTGCAATAATCTCAAACTGCTTCCACATTCTTGCTGTTGCCATAAGCTGTGTGCTGAAACAGCAGCATGTGTTACCCTTTCTCGTCCTTTCCTTCCCCTGAGGAATGACTGATTTAGGCCAGCTTTTAGGTGCTGCCCAAGGGGAACAAGTTAGGTTAGGCCACACTAACGTGGTCACACTGCTTTTTGACTTGAGTCAGTCTGTTTGCAAGGTGCTGCATGTGCACAAGCTGGCTTCAGCACTAGCACAAAGATTTTTTTTTTTTTCCATCTGGCTGTGTTGAATAAATCTAGATAATAATCCTTAATAATCCTTTCTGGATTTGGTTTGTTAATGTTTCCATGAACAGAGAGCACTGGCAGTATTTTCTTTCTCCAGTACTGCTGTATACTTTTGAAATGTTCTCTCTTTTGTCCACAGGCTCTTTTCTCCATAAGTAATCCTCACTCTGAGATTGTACTAGTGGCAAAAATAGAAAAGGTGCTTACGGGAAACATTGCCAGCAGTGCCGAACCTTACATTAAGAACCCTGATTCTGTTAAGGTAATGTAACAGGAACATCAGTTCCTTCTCTGTGGCTTCAGCCTGCTGGAAGCTGGAGGCGTTGCAAACCGTGCTGACAAATCTCAGCAGTGTGTGGCTGCTGAACAGGGCAAGCTCCCCAGAGCCCCATGCTTCAGAAAGCAAATGTCCAAGTTCCACTGACGGAATGAATGAAGCTCCATTTTGTCTGCAACATGCAAATCCATCCGTGGTGCATTCCTGTGCTGGTTATGCCTTAGTAAGGGGATATTTTCTTTCAGCAATCTTTTAGGAATTATGAGCTACAGAACTTTGTACATGAGCAAAGTTGGGGTAGGCAACTGTCTGTCTCTGAGAGCAGGTGCTGCACCTGCATCAGGTAATTACAGAAAACTGGAACAACAACTTTAATGCAGTTCTGAATAAAGGAGTGGTGACAGGGTTTAATTTGTCAGCAGCATCATATTCATCTCATGATGTCTCTGCTATCCACCCTGGAACCTTTTGTTATGAACAGTATCAGGCCAAATAATTGTAAGGACACTGTAGCCTCTTCAGCTTGCATGTATTTTGTGCAACATTTATGATGTTAGAATGATACTGATGAAATACTTCACATTTCCTTTTTGCAGTGTGCACAGAAAGTGTTAAAATCCAATAAACAGTTCTGCAGCAAGCTGGGGAAATACCGTATGCCATTTGCTTGGTCAGTAAGGTATGTATTCATTCTTTTCATGATTTTATAAGCATCTTATAGCTTATTCCCGTGAACTTCTATCCTTTTATTCTTTTCCACGTTTTCTGCGTGAAACTAAGCAAAGCTTTCTCTCTGGTCCAGGACCCCAGAATACCCTGCAGGTTTTTTGTTTCATTGCCCTATTTTTCTCACAGCTAAATGTCTGTTACTTGCTCATTAAATGTTACTGTGGTGGCATATTTTCTTCAGGTATGTAGTGAAGTTTCCAGGGAGCAGCAAAGGTAGCTGACAGGACATCAATTTATTGTGAGCTCCGCCATTCATTGGATGCTAAAAATTACCAAAGATATGTCAAAGTCACAGTCCTCACAAAAACTTCCTGCAAAGAGAATTGTGGTCTGAAACAGAGTTGCAGTGGCCACCTAGAAAGTAGGTGCATAGGTGTGAAGCTCTGGTCTTGTTATGGTGCCTGTCAAGTTCTAAGTAAAATCTAACCAAGGACTTGAAGTGCTTTGGGGTAATATTGAGGGATTATGGTTCAGGTGCTCCTGCATTTTTTGTGGTTAGTAGGTGATGGAGAACTTCTGTTTTCTCATTTGGCAGGTCAGTTGGGTTTTATTGCAGGTCAGTGGAGTGGCAGTAATGGATATTTATTCTTTCTCTCCTCCTGTATAATTTTCTGCTGGTCTCGCTTCAAGATTGAGGCACCCCCTGTACTTTTTGATCCCCCTTTACCAAACATGGCTTTTTTTCCCATTTTTTGTCCCTTCAAGTTTTGATGTAATTCCTTTCTCTGTCCTTTCCCTTTTTTGTCTTTCTCAGTCTTGTGTAATTTCTTCAACTTACTGCTGCCCTGGGATAAGAGAGCTCCCTGATGAAGACCCTCTTGTGTGTCCCTGTGACAGCTCTCCTTTCTTTCTGCCATGCATAGAGCAGGGAGTATAAATCTTAATATTCCCTATAAAAAGGAAAGCTGTCAATTGCCAAGTGAAAACATTCCTCCTTCTCCATGGCTTCTGTTCTCACAGCAGGTGGAGAGCTGCCTGAAGCTCTCAGTAGGGAGAATGGAAGAGCAAGTGCTGGCTGAAAAATTGGTGTTGTGGCATTGTCCGTGGTTATGAGAGAGAGCTCTGTGGTATGTGCTTCTGGTGGGGAACACAGAGTTCCAGAAGGGCACAGTTTCCCATGGCTTGTGCAGGGGAAAGCTGATTTTAGAATATGGTGCTTAGATGGCAAAGGACACATGCAGTGAGGTATGGCCATTTGAAGGGTTCATTTATTTTTTATTTACATACTTTTTTTGTCAATATCCAGTAAGAACAGGAGAGGTAAGTGCTCAAGAGAAAGGCAGATAATGTGTTCTGATCTGTCATTCTAAGCTCAAGGATACTCATAAATATTTGCTATGTCTGTGTAGCCAGAGGACCTTTCATCAGAATCATATTGATGGGTTGATAGAGGCACTTTTACCATGTAACAGATTGTGCAATGTCAGCAGGTGCAGGCTTGGCACCAGACTGACCTAAAGCTTCCTATTAACTCTGCCTGCCTGTGCTCTGTGGGAATACCATCAGTGATAGGTTCTGCAACTCAGCCCTTGCTGTAGCTATCCATATATGGCATGATGATTTTAACTAGTTCAGGGTCTAGCTAGGCACTTGTGGGTATAAAGAAGGGTAGAACATTCTTCCACAGCTTCAGCAAATCCTGCCAAAAATAAAATACAGAAAGGTTTTCTTCTCATTTTGAAAGAAGTGTGTTTTCCTTTTAATAGGATTCGCCAAGCAACAATCACCTTGTTGCCTTGTGGTGAGAGGGAGTGGGCAGGAGCAGGATTTGGGCTGTGCCCCACTCCCCTGGTTCTCAGCTGCTGGGCTGTGTGTGCCACAGCTGCACTGCCCAAGTGCACCATGTAGTGTGTGTCTCAGCCCAGGACTGCGGCTGCAGCTCTGCACTTGCTCTGCCTAAGGGAAGTCTTAACAGACACGAGTGAAGTTTTGCTGCTATCCCTGTGAGGCAGGGAGCACCCTAAATGCCTGTCGGGCTGAGGTGCATTGAGAAAATGCAAATTCCACACTCATTTACATCTGCTGGTGTATTAACATTGCTCAGGTCGGACTTTGGTAAAAGCAAAGTATAAAATCTATTTCTGTTTTCACAGCTTGAAAATAGAAGTTTCCACATGAGGCTATCGCACTACAGGGGGAAAAAATGGTTTGGCTATGATAAATAGCAAAACCCTGAGTTTAGAAATGTGTTTTCCAGTTAGTTCATTCTGGCATTAACCACACTCCTGTTTTTGTGTGGAAATTTTCCCTCCTTAAAGCAGTTACAGATGGCCACAGTGTGATTTTTACATATGCATTCAGCAAGCCAAACTCTTGACAGCTGAGTATTGCACATGTGACTGAAACTCTTAATTAGCTCCTGTGGCACCAGTTTGTTAGTATTGCTCAAAAGCATGACTCAGGGTTCTTCCCTGATTTCCTGCTGGGAAATCTGGTGCCTGTGTGCTCTCGCAGGTATAATTACGGTATGTGTTAGAATTACAGTGTGTCAGAGTCTCCTATTCCTGCCAGAACTGCCAAAGTTTGCAAATATCTGCCTCAGCTACATATTGTAGATGTGGGGGGAAACTTCATTCGCAGAGATTAGTTTTTACACTCTTACTCCTTCAAACGTTCTCCACCCTTGTAAACATCATGGTTTAGAGCCTAATATTGGAATCCTTCAGCAGCTTCTGCAGCTGCTGGTTTGGTTCAGCTGCTGTAGGTTGAGGTAGCTGAAGGTAGTGAGACTGCACTGATTTCCAGTAGCTGCAGATCTTCCACTGAGTGTCTAACCCTGGAGGTTAGCAATTTTCCCACAAATCATAAACCACTACTTCAAAAGTACTTTTTTCAAAGTTAAATGATGAACAACGTGTAGGTTTTCTGTGCTTAGAGAATTTTTAGGACTGTGGACAATCAGCCAACAATGTCAGAAGAACAGAATCATATAAACACTTTAAGTACTGAGATGATGTTTCAGATTCTTTAGTGTAATCTATTAACTTGTTTTCCCCTAAATTACCACTTTTAGAACCTCTTCAGGAATTTAGTTCTGTGAAATTTTTTTTATTAAAATATCTCAGTGAATAAGTACCCAGCACTAAGGCATTGTTAATATATTAGACAAATATTGGACCCTTGGACTGTAGAAGTTTTTAAAACATTTCTTTGTTTTAATGTGACATTTGTCATTCTCAAGTGCCTTCAGTATGTTCCCTGCAACAAGGAACACTTTTGTTCCACCTGCAAGGATCTAGCGAAACATGGGATTGCAGTTACTTGACTGCAGCTGTAACACATTCAATACTTGCTGCTCTGGCAATTCTTCAGCTTTAATAATTGTGCAGAATGGAGACACCACTACAATTTGACCAGTGCATAAAACATACTTTTTTAAGAAGAGTTACCTTGTTTTCAATGAACATCTAAACTACTCATGTAGTTGTAAGAACTTTATATAAATGGAGTACTGTGTGTAAGCTGGAGAAATAAAAATACTTCCCCATTTTGTAGTGGTTTCATGCCTTTAATTTTGTCCTGGCTGCATTATTTAGGCAGGGATATGCTGCTGAACCAATGAGGAGCAGTCCTAGAGGTAGAGCCTGTGATAGCCAGGGAGCACTTATGCTCTGGAGCAGTGGTTGTAACAGGACAACTCTGTAAAGCCCTTCTGACTCCAAACCAGAGGGGAGCAGTGGACAATCATGGAATC
Source organism: Platysteira castanea (assembly GCA_013397175.1). NCBI lineage: Eukaryota > Metazoa > Chordata > Aves > Passeriformes > Platysteira > Platysteira castanea. Next base: position 484,771 of record VYXC01011363.1, read on the forward strand.
TTTTGGGTTTGAAAAGACCTTGAGGATCATTATGCTGTGTCACTGAGCCTCCTGAAAGGCAGTGCTCAATACCACTGACCCAGAGTGAGCTACTTCCAGCTTCTTTTTCCTTTTCACTTGCATCCGCAGCCCTTCCACGGTGAGTGCCCCTACACCCTGCTGCACTGCGCAGGGGCTTGCTGGGTGCCAGAGCCTGCACTGGGGTCAGTTCACAGTTTCCAGCAGAGCCTGGGTTTGCTCAGCATCACATTGCAGAGCCCAGTGGCACGGCGGAAATCACTCACCCAGTGTTTTGGTCCTCTCTGTTAGTCTGGAGGAGGAAGCAGTGCGAGTCCAAGAAATATCATAGTGTCACCAATACAGTAATAATTATTAAATCTTTTTTCTTTCCTTTTTTTTTTCCCGACAGCAGTTTAATAGGATTTGTAGAGTAAGTGGTGGCTGCCAGAAGTGAGGTCTGGTTTCTCCCTAGTAAGCTTTTTGACGTGGTGTGTTGGTGTGGATCGAATTCCCTCCAACAGTTGGAGGCAAAAATCTGATAGAAGAGAGTTGATCATTCTCTACAGTTGCAAAGAACTGAAATAAGGATGCTTCTCTCAGTTAATTAAGTTAAGATACGGTGCATTTATACTTATTCTTGAGATCCTCCTCCAAAGGTTTGCTCTGTTATTTTGCATCTGGCAACAATTTGTCCTGGCATCAATTCTTCTTCTCACTGGCAGTGGAACAGAGAAGTAAATTAAGGAAGCAAGATTGGCCAAATGATTCACAGAACAGCACTTAGTGTCAAGAACATTTTACTTTTGTTAAGCAATGTTTTTTCACACTACAGTTGAATCCAAGGTTCATTAATGTGGATAGCTGTTACATTATCCGGTCCAGCCAGCGTGTGTGACCCTTGAGGATATACAAAGGGCACTGGAATGTCTTAATTAAATCCTGCAAGTGTCAATGAGCAGGAATGGAAATGTCTGGAAATGTTTTCCTGTGCACACAACAGCTGATATTTATTGTTCTTAGTTATAGATGGTTATCCTTCTTTTCCATTTCGTTGGGCACTTTGTAGCTGATTCATGAAAACTTTAGTTGGTGCTCCCCAAACGTGTTTTGTGAAGGAATGCTAAGCCACAGTGAGTAGGTGTCATGCTCCTGGAGAACACAGGACAGATTTAATGCACAGGAACACTCACTGAGGTCTCCAACCTGGTTCTGCAAAAGCATGTGTTTATGTATGTGGTAAGAGGTGGTCATTGAGATTTGACAGCTTGCTATGATTTCTGTTATTTAAAATTATAATGATTTTCCTTGGATAATAACTTCTTGGATGAAATTACCTATGGATGAAACCACCCATGAATGCACGGAATTCTTCAAACTGATTCCTTGAAATATATATATATATGTGCATGAGTGTTTATAAATATGTCATTTTTCTTTCTTTGTAGGCCAGTGTTTAAAGATAATCAGGGAAATGTTGACAGAGACTCCCGATTCTCACCTTTATTCAGGCAAGAAAGTAATAAGATTTCCATGGAAGATTTGATTAAACTAATAGCAGAATACAGAAGGTAAGGAAAAGTTTCTCATTTGCTTTGAAGCTTTATAAAGCTCTGCAGAATAATTGTTGCTGATTTTTTTTTTCATTTAACACAGTGTGCCAAAGTGGCCACGTTAAATTATATTACATTAGTGTTTTTCACATTAGGTTGTTACCTGCCAAAGAGTTCTTGAGGTTGGACTTTCCAGGAAAATTGAAACGTCATTTGGCGTATTAAAATAAATGTTATTATAACCTAAAAATAGTGATTGCTTAAAACAGCTTTTATCAGAGGAGATGCAGGTGAAGTACCCAAAAAGAGAACATTATCTCAGGGGGAAAAAACAAGAAAAAAGGAAAAAAGAGTGACAGAGATGCAAAAGTGTTCTTTGTGTGTTTCCCAGCTCCTTGCTTTTGTTAGTTTGAGTCTCCATGGCAAACTGAAGAATGGACATTGAAACTAAAAACCTTCTCCAAGTGTTTTACAGTCCGTAAATTACTGAGCAGAGGTTTGGCTGGATAGTCTTCCACACAGGTATAAATCAGGTTAATCCTAGAGCAGGGTCTGTGTTTATACTGGGTAAGTGACATGAGAGTTGAACCATGTATTTCTTCTTGTCCCTTCTACTCTAAATGTGCCTAAAAATGAATTAATCTAAATAACTTCTGTCCCATTTATATTAAAAAAAATCATAGAAGGATTGAATGTCAGCTACAGGGCTTGGATCAGGCCCTTAACTTCTTGTGCCATCCTGCTGTTGCTGGTCAGGACGCTATACTGACTCTTCAGTAGTGTCACCACTGCTGTGTTTGTGCCTCTAAAGCATCTCCTAGACAAAAGAGATTTAGCATCGTGGTTTTGGCACTGCTGAAATTGCTTGGGAACAAGGAATATATCTTGGTCCCTTTTCAGCATGGCACTTGCAGAAGCCACAATGCTGTGAACTCCTCTCATTGCAGTGCTCATTGAATTTCTTTTAGGGAATATTTTAGAAAGTAAAAGTAGGTAAGTTCATTCTTGTGAATTTTGCTTTATCACTTTCTTCCTCTTCTACAGAATAATATTGCTTGCAAAGAGAAGGCAGAAATGAGACTAAGAAAAAAAAAAGAAACCACAAACCAAATCATATTTTATTTCTGCTGTTATATTTGATTAGAGTTTAATAGCCAATAGGTGTATCTTAAATGTGTTTAATGTATATTTATATCTTAAATCAGAGTCTGTTTTTCATTTTAGATTAATTCCTGTGATGGTATCACCTTTGTTGTTCTAATTTTCTAAAATGTTTTCATTTATCTCATTGCAGAGCAGAGAAGATTAGCAAAATACAGACTATACCTGGCTGTTTGGACATTGCAGTTGATTGTGTTCCTTTGGAACATCCAAGTATGATTCCACTTTAAAATTAATTATTCTAATTAAATAGGACATTGTCATAGGCTTTCCATCCATAATCATGCCACGAGACAGTTCTGACAGAAGTGTCCATTGTGTAGGAAAATGTATGCAGGGGAGTGTTTTTGATTTGTTGTCATTTAATTACACCACTCTTCGTTTCATCCTGTACCTGGCCAGATAGACCCCAGTTTTCAGTGTCTGTGAAGGAGAAGAAAGAAACCACACTGCTGTAGCTGGCCTAGCGCCACTTCTCCCCATCCTGCGTGGGTTGCAGAGCCACCTGCATTACTCTGAAACTGGCAATTTCCTCTTGTACTAGGTTAGAAGGAAGTAAAATTTGGCATGGTGTGTGTGAGAGATCACAAGCTTCTTTCAGTTTCCTCACAACGTGTTGGTAGACTTTTCCTGGGGGTTATTCTATGATTTGAGGAAGGAATTTGTAGGCAGGGTCTGTCCAATGGCTTTTCCCAGATATTATTCTGATAGCTCTGGACATCCCTAAGTTGGTGGCCCCTCTCAGCTGGAGTTCCCCTTGAGTTAAATGCCTCATTGATTTAATGGCATAGGAAGAGAAAGTATTCTCTGTCCAGTTTCAGTCTCAGTGACAGAGTGCTTATTTTCATCTTCTGTTTCTTGATCTGATTTCAGTTATCCCAATTGCACCATGTATTTTGATCTAGTTCTGCACTACTCATTTCTTCATTTTATTTATTATGTTATTAGATAATAGAAAAACTTAAATGAGCTGTTGAGCTGTAAAATTGATTAGAAGCAGCATCACTCAGTAGATTCTGTAGAAATTGTCCATGTACCAGGGGGGCTTTTACAGCATTAAATGTCACCAAACACTATAGGTGTCAAAAGAGGTTACCAGTGCTGTCCAGTTTAACTCAAGTGAGAGAAACCATTTAAGGATGACATACTGCCACTGTTCTGAGGTAATCTGTAAATTTAAGGCATCTCAGTATTACTCATTCTTTGTAAGTAAAGGCAGGATTTTGCGTGTTCCATCTCAATATTACTTATTCTTAGTAGTAAGACTGTAAAAACAAACACAATGTGTGATGGCTCTCTTTTCTCTTCTTTTGAAGACTGTGTAACTTCATCCTTTATTCCAATCAAGCCATTCCATAATGTAAAGGAGCATCAACCTACAGTGGAAGTTGAGGAATTTGTGCAGGAATCAACAAAATATTCTCGACCGTACAGAGTTTACAAGAACCAAATATACATCTATCCAAAACACCTCAAGTATGACAGCCAAAAACACTTCAACAAGGTACAGTATGTGACTGATTCTGGCCAACACGGGGTAGTCGTGCATTGCATGAGCTCTTTTAGGAATGAAGGAGTACTTACAAAGGAGAGGAAAATGGTGATATCACTGAGTTGGCTTTTCATCTTTTTCAGGATTTGCCATGATAAAACATTGGTACAATGTTGAATCTATGGGTTAATTTTAAGTTGTATCAGTGATTCAAAGAGAGAGAATGTGGTAATACCTTCTTCACAATTTTCAGAAGGGCTTTATGTTAATGACATAATATGTGCAGATAAAATTAATCTGGATAATATTTGTAGTTCTTAAATGAAACCTGAGTACCACTTGTGTTCTCATGGTGGTTGAAAACTAATTAAGGACAAGATATAGGTAAGTCCTGGTCACTTAATAATCCGCTTCTACACAGTCATTTTGAGGCCTAGCTTGCATTTTGGCAGTTTTTCTTGGAAATTTTATTTCTAGTGATATCACTGTGACTTACAGGCATTATAAATATTGATACACCATCTGCACATTTCTCCTGGATTCTGAAAAGACCTTATTTCAGCTCTGTAGTTTGCCTGAGTTTTTATGGGTACCCTGTTTCTGATCTAAGCTTTAATATGCTCCTGTCTCTCCAGGCACGGAATATAACAGTGTGCATTGAGTTTAAAAGCTCTGATGAAGAAGGAGCAAAGCCACTGAAGGTGAGCTGCAAGAGGAGTATATTCAGAGGGTGCTGTTTCTGAGGATGTTACCTATAAAATCCAGGAATAAGGGTGATACTAAACCATACAATTAGAGGGTGGATGTTTGTCATACATCCCTCTACATTTGCGCTGTGGTTCTGTTAGAACCCACCTGGTTGTTGTCCTGTTTTTTGCTAAGCCTTCTGTTATAACCTTGGAGTCAGAGAATTTTCGCACAGGTTCATGTAAACAATAGCCAATGTTTACTTAACGGTATTTTCTGGTTTTCATTCCTTTTGTGATAAGAGAAAGTTTGATGAGCATCCTTGTTCTCCAGTGGGATTGGAGAGGAAGTGACATGTCCTCCAATCTCTTGTGGAATTGAGAACCGTATATAGTATCAGAAATATAAATAAAGTCTCTCTTTTCCCTCTTTCTGATGAACCTAGCAGGTGTGAGAGTGTCCTTTATTGTGCCTTTTACCAGCACACCTGGTCATAGTGATTCCATTTTGTAGTGGCAGGTTTCTGACTGGTGGAGGGGAAAGAGGATAATATTAGAAAATGGAACCATTTTTTACAGTGCATCTTGCTTATTCTAGGATTTACCACTTATCCTACGTCTCTCATTGAGCTCAGGACACTTGATTGAAAAGAGTGAGGTACAAAATTAGAAGGACCTGAGACTTAATTCTTAACTGTGCTGTTGCCCAAGATCTGTTGCATAGTCCGGCTGTGGTCCAGTTTTCCCAGCAATAAATAAAATCGCCATTACTCAGTAATCAAGACTGCCCAGACGGGACCTTGCCAGAAAAGAGATTGTTAACAGGGATAGCTTTTGTAATATTGGAGAGTCAGTAAAAGCACTGTATTATCTATTGAACTGCATAAAAGTGAAATAGCTTTTTGTTAAGCTTTTTGCAGAAAACTCTGAAATTGATAACAGCAAGGAACAAGTCTAAGGAATCTGCATTGCTTAATTGAGCATAGGGTAGTTTTCACAGAATCAATGGACTTTTACTGGAAGTGTGTATAAAAAAATGCAGGTTTGAGCACTTAATACATTTCTTTTAATATTTGATAAAGTAATGATCAATCTTTCATGATACTGTTTTAAATGTACATACATATTAGATATACCAATACTAGTATCTTCAGCAGAATTTCACAATGTAATGAAAACATGTTACTTTTATCAGTGTATTTATGGGAAGCCAGGTGGACCCTTATTTACAACGTCAGCCTACACTGCTGTGCTACATCATTCCCAGAATCCTGATTTCTATGATGAGGTCAGTGTGCTTTTTCTTTCATTAAATGTCTGCCAATCCCACATGTTTGCCGATGAGACAGAAAAATATCTGTACAGAACACTTCTGTTGCAATGGCTTGTGTATCTGGAAGTGCTGTGCTGTGTAGATTGACATGCAGTCTCACGTTTTGTTTTCTCTTCTTAAATCAACTCAGTGAATTGCTCCTTTTGTAAGATGTTCTGAGTACAGTTAAGATGCTGTAGAATTGATTAGGAACAGTCCAGCTCTCTAAAATGCACGTCTGGATTACATTAAGGGTCCAGCTGCATCTCTGAATTTAATGGAAACAGTAAACATTATGATGAAGTGTGGAGCCAAGTGTCAGAACAAATCCCTCTCTGAGATACAAGATCTGCATCGGGGCATTTTTGTTGATCCAGTGGTCTGAACAGAATGTACAGTGACGTGCGGTGGCTGCAGCAAGGCATTTAGCTGGTGCTTTTGAGGATGCAGCTATAGAATAGTTCATGTGGTGGCCTTTGCCAAATATTAGTCGCACGTGCATCTTTGTTTCACCAACACCAAGTACTGATTCCCCAGGCTTCCTGCAGGTGAACTGAATTTCTCCCTATCAGTGACTGGGGCATTTGATGGCCTTTGAATGTCAAGTGTCTGTTCTGGATTTTCCACTACTGCGTTTTGTGTAGTGATAAGACTGGCGAACAGCATAGAGTGTTTAGCCAGCATTTTCCAAACTGTTCTCTTAGTCAGTGAAATTTCCTTTTTTCAGTAAAAATTTACTTTGATAAAATTGCAGAGGCAAGATCAGCAGATAATCTACAACTATGTGTGAAGTATCAATTTTAATATTCCTGTTCAGGAACTGAGGTGTAACTTAAAGCATTACATTTTCAGAGACATTGAACTCCTTGCTAATCCTTTACAAGATGTGTTTTGGAGTTTAACACATCTGAAAGTGTCCTTCATGTGATGCTAGAGAGCCACTTGGTTTGGGGAGAGTACTTTCAACTTGAATGAGGAGCTGAATTCAGATGTTAATAACCAATTTGGCTGGAAGAGGTGTGCACCTGTCCTAAATGTCCCTAGTAAAGCAAGTGCAGAATTTAAAAGAATGTAGGATGTTAAGAAGAAAGTTGTCTTAATCGCCGTCTCTGAGTGCCCATTTTATATCTATGTTTAAGGTATTAGGTTCTTACGCATAAGCTGATTTAACAGTGGAAGCATTTATCAGCAATTTCTAACCCTTACTTTAGCATAGGATTAGCTTGGATAAACTTCATCACAGCTCACAAGAGCAAAGAGTCATTTTTTTAGTTCTTAGGGTAACATGTTCTGATTAGTTTGTAGTTTTATTCCAATGGGTTAATAATACCTGAAAACCAGTATGTAGGATTCATGAGTATCATACGTGATTTAAGACTGAGCTGAAGTCATAAATAAAAGTTTATTTTCATGTCAGCCTTTATTACTTGGTCGTTGCCATGAAATGATGATGAAGTAGTAGCAGAGATGTCATTTTAGTTTTTAGTTTGGTCATCCTGAAAATATGAGCATGGGGCTGGCTATTTATGGCTGGTAAAATGCAGGTGATCACTTTTAAGCAGAGTCCACCACTCTTTAGTTCTGTCCTCTTTCATCTTACACTGTTTCATTGTTAATGAAAATATTCCTCCACACGACAAAGTGGAAAAAAGCTGTTTTAAGTAAAAGAGATAGATGATCATCATAAACAATTTCCTTAAGTGTGCATTTATTACCATGGGGCAAACATTACCCAGTAAAGGCAGGCTGTACTTAGACCTCTGTGTAGAGAGATGTCACTAATTTAGCCCATCTCTGACGCATGGTTTAATTGATTTTTAAACTAAAGTGAGGTGTAACATTTTACATTTCAGGTGAAAATTGAACTTCCCACTCAACTCCATAAGAAACACCACATTCTGTTTTCATTTTATCATGTCACCTGTGACATAAATGCAAAAGCTAATGCCAAAAAGAAAGAGGCTCTGGAAACACCAGGTACCAGTAGTAGAATTACTTTCAATTATAAATATAAATTATGTACATTCAAATAAGGATTTCAAAGTTTTTGGCTGGATGTTGTCTTCCTCTGAACTTTAGAAGCTCTCTTGTCCAAAGAGTCCCATTTATTTGTTCTTGTGCACAGTGGGGTTTGCCTGGCTTCCTTTGTTGAAAGATGCCCAGCTGGCTTCCCAGGAGCACCACGTGCCAGTGGCCAGCAGCCTGCCTCCCAGCTACCTGAGCCTTCAGGAGCCATCGAGTACAAAGGTATTCATTCACACTTCCACGTTACTCAGATGGCACAGAGCATCCATTTGCAGGTGTTTTTCATGAGATCAGACGTTTCCATTTGCTGGGGACTGTAAATGGTAAATAGGGTTTCCGATTTAGAATATTAGTTTGCATATCACTGAATATAGGAACTAATATATGCAGCACCGGGCTGAGTGTCCTGTGTTACTGATTCACAGGTGTATATGGAAAAAGTGTTTTTTATTTATTCTACAGTGTTATATCTCCTCAAAATGTGAATCAGAGTGGTCAAAAAAACCTCTTTTCACAAGCTCAGGCCATATGACATTCATTCTCCAGCTGATGTGCTCCACAGTCATGATTCATTCTCCAGTTTTGTGGTGTGATATCATATTTTCCTGCTGATCCAGTCCAGCTTGGATTATTTCTGCCTCCTTGTGTTTGTTTGGCTATTGTCATGAGGACAGGGTGGGGCAGGATCCCTTGAATGATAGCATTGGTCTTGTGCTGAAAAGTGGGTTTGTATTGCAGTGATGGTGTTGTGTGAAAGCACAGCAGCCAGTGCAGTTCATGCCCACTCATGTGGAAAGCTGTGCACTGAAAATTGATGCAAACTTGAATAAGTAGGAAATAGATGGGGAAATATTTTTTTTGTTGTTTTTGTTTTAACAGCAGATTGGCAGTGATATAAAATGGGTAGACAATGGGAAACCACTCTTCAAAGTCTCTACTTTTGTTGTATCAACAGTAAATACTCAGGTAAGCCAACATTCCTCTTAGCTCTGTGACCTGCTTACACACAGAAAGTGTCGGGGAATGTCTGAAGGAGGTTTTAAAATCTTGTATGAATTTGTTTCTATAACATTTAAAGTTTATTTCAGTGCAGAAGGGCAAGATGCCAATGAGGGAATAAACACTTTAAGGATGGAATACACAATTCAAGGAAAAATAAAAATTGCTTAAGATTCTACCAACAGAAAAATTGTGGAATATTAGTTTAAAGAGCAAGAAAATAAATTGCAAGCACCAGGAAGAAAAAAAATCTGGCCTTGAAATCCCTTAGATTGTGAGGAAAAAAATAATCAGTCACAACACTGAGAAAAGATTACTCAAAGAACCTGGAATTTAGCAAGCTGTGCTGGCCAATGGGTTGGACTAAATAATTTTTTTTTTTGTGTGTGTGACTCCAGTATAAGATGGTGGGGACCAAGTGTGTTCATGGGTGTCACGAGTGATTGCTGTAACCAGTTTCTGGCACTAAATTCTAATCATCTGTAATATACATTAATGTGAATGTTTCCTGTTTTAGGATCCGTACCTGAATAACTTTTTTCATCAGTGCCAGGAAAGGGAACAGGATCTGTCTCAGCCTCCTACCTCAAAATTTATCAATTCTTGTAAGGTAAAGTAACCTGCAGCACAAATTGCACTATACAATTGTATTTATCTCAACTCATCTCCCACTGCCGAGTCCTAACCATGGCCCAGGTTTACCAGGAGGCAGAGGGTCTGTGACAGCTCCAGTCAGATGGACTTGATGTGACAGATGCACTGCTGGTCACACAGCTGCCTCCCATCCCTTCTCTTGTAGAGCAGGGCTGCATCTGCCCCAGCAGCTCTGCTAATCCAGCCTGTGCCAAAGCTCAGATCCTGTTAGGGGATAATGTAATGTTGCTCCAGTAATGTCTGGGGAAGGGAGTTGCAGCCTGTAGAGCTGCAGTATTCCTGCTAATCCTCTCTTGCCTTAAATAACTTCTATCCTTACCTGCTCTAGAAACCTAGATGCTATCCACAGGGCTGCTCTCAGGGTATTTGGTGTGTATAAATCAAGGGTGCTTGTTGCCTGTCAAGTTCTGAAACCAGAAAGAACATCTGCAAAGATGAAATGAATAAGCAAGAGCTGTATCAAATGTGCCTGTATTCCATAGAGGTCAAAAACTGTGAGAAGGGAGTTTGACAAGCAAATTAGAAGAGCAGCAGGTAAATGTAAGGCCCTAATTCTTTACCTATTCATGAGTGCTGAAATTCAGAGTTCTTGCTGTGCACTATGCTTGTGGAGACAGATAAGCAAGCAAACTGAAGGTAGATGTGATTCTGTCCCATATCTGTGACTGAAACATCATACATATGACATTTATTACATTTCCTTTTAGCAGTCTGTAAAGTCCAACAGGTGTTTGGGGCTTTAGATGTTACCGTCATGTAGCTGCTTTCCCCCTTTCCTTCACTGTTAATGCTTTCCTGTATGCGTGTACCCTAATCAGATATGAGCTGCTTGGGATGAGGTTTTTTGCTTTAATAAGCAAAGAATGAGTTCCAGTAAATCATGGTAGTTCTCTGGACAAATCCATAAGGATGGGCACTACTTTTGTTGGTAGATGCAGGTCTACTTGCAGACCTGAAAGGAGTGGCTTTGTTTTCAAACACTGTCTTGATTTAAAGAAATTATTAAAGAGTGTGTTCACAAGTCAAAGCATCAGTGTTATTTAGAGGTTATACCTCAAAGGAATGACGTCCCTAATTAATTATTGGAAAGCTATTGAGCATAATGGGCAAAGTTTAGGAATCCATAAAAGCTTTACAGCTTTCTAGACAATAAGTTGATTGTCTAAACTACCAGAATTGCTCTGTTCTTTATCTGCTGTTTGTAGTTTGCCTTTTAAAAATATTCCAGTGAATTTATTAGAAAACAGCGACAATGTTGTACACAACAAGGAATCACCTATGCAATATAACCTGAGACTAAGTAATCTTCCTCAGGGTATTTTGCTTTCATTTATAAATTGCTAGTACCTTTGTTAGAAGTTCTGGAATGAATTGGAAATAACTGGAATAAAAACCTAGGAGAAATTCAAAGGAGTTTGTTTGTTTGTTTGTTTGTTTGTTTTTTATTAAAAGCTCAATATCTTTCTTGATTAGAGAAGATAATGAAATGTCAGTCCAGTCAGGTCAGTGTGTTAATACTTCTTTTTACCACTTTGCTTTTAACAGAAGTATTTTACCCACAGCAAGTTGAGTTTATCGGGTCTCTGCATTAAAAAAAAAAGTGTTTTCCTAAAAATACTAGGAAATGCATGTTTTGAAAATAGAAGTTGACTTCTTTTATTGCCCTTAGATAGTATCCTTAGTGAAAATTGGTTTGGGTTTCTCTCTTTTCTTTTGTGGGTTTGTTTTTTCCCCCCCCCCCCCTTAAATCAGTGTAGAACAAAATACTGGAATTTTTAAATTTGGACAATATCTACAGTTGTGTTGACGCTTGTAGTTAAAACAAAGTCCATGGGCAACCAGTTCTCTACTTAGTTGACCTATATTCCTCCTGCTGTTACACCAGTGGCTGCACTGCATTTTACCTACTGAAGCAGGAAAGCTGCGTGGCAGCTGTCAGCTTTCATTGCTTGTACTGAAAGTCTCTCATTTTCTTTGTTACCTCCCTTACAGAATTTGTTGAGGATTGAGAAGATCCGTGTAATTATGAATTTTCTTCCTGTAGTCCTGAATCAACTCTTCTGGGTTTTGGTGCAAAACAGTGATGATGAAGTTGCAACAGCTGTGACCAGGTATCTGGATAATTCCTGTGTGATGTACAGAATTCACTCAGGAGTGCAAATGCAGATGTTAGTCCAGTTATAGCTGCTTATGACATTTAGACTTCAGTAGGTGAGAATGCTGCTTCCCCCTTAGCACTGGGCCGTGCAAATAACACGTGGAAGAGTGCTGGTATCATGTGGCTGGAAATCATTGACCATGGTGGACACGTCTGTCTGCCCTGAGGCAATCCCAGGGAAAGGTCTCATTCCTGAGCAGCCAGCTAAGAGCTTCCTGACAAAACTGGGTTTCAACTTTGGTTTATGTTTGGGTCTGAGGATGTGGAGTTGAGCACAGGAAGAGCTCAGCATCTTGCTGCATCCAGTGCAGGGTCAAACAACCAGGTCACACTGTTCAGGGGCATGTTTTAATTAGAATCTATCAGCAATAACTGAAAAGCAATAGAAGCATTTCACAGAGAGCAGGCAAACAACTGCAATGCTTTGCTGAGTCTCTCACCCCTCACATAATGAAATTGTCTTTATTGATGGTGTTAATCAGGGCAGCAGGAAAAAAATACTGGTGGGATTGTTATTATTGGTCTCTGTAGGAGGGCAGAAAGTTGTGTTGCATTTACTTTTGGCCATAGTGGTGTTTTTGTTGTACTTCCTCCAGTAGCTAAACATGGGGACTACAATACTACTAGTAGGAAAAAATTACAACTGTCCTCTGCAACCCTAACCCTGTTAGACTAATCTGCTGTCAGTATTTTTTCTTTCCTTCCACAGATTGTGCTTCAGAATTAGGTCCTGAAGAATAATTAATTAGGGAAACTTAAAGGAACAAGGAAGCAGAGTTCCCCAGCTTAGCCTAGGAAAGCTAGCCTTTCAACATGGTTTATCAAAGGACTATGGCATTTTTCAGGGCAAAGTCCAGTTTTACCACAGCTAGGTACTAGGATTAAAAGAACGTTTCCTCATGAGTGCATGTGATTTAATCATTGCACACTGTTTTCAAAGGGGCAGAGGCCAGCAGACCTGTGTTGGGGACACCTTTGTGGCCAGCAAATCAACCGATGTTAAGTCTAGAGAGAATGAAGAATTGTGTCCCAGGGTAGAATTTCAGCATCAGTTAACTGACTAGAAAAATGCTGTAGAAGAAGCAGTTGTTTAAAATACAGTTTTTTAGGATGTTATTTTTTTCATGCTTCAGATTTTGACTGTACACACACTGGGCCCAAAAAAAAAAAAAAAGGAAAAAAGAAGGATTCTCTGTATTTTTCTTGCATGTGTGGGGTCTTTTGTGCTGGTAGAGCTCATGCCAGTATGCATATGCATGTCTGCTGTGTGTCATTCATTGACGTGTCCTATATATACACACTGTATTTTGTTCCAAATAGCTTGAAGCAGCTTGTGTTGAACTTATTAAAAACAACAACAGAATGAAAGCATGGATTGGCTTATGTGTTGTGGAGAAAACATTATTCCTTTTATACTCGTGGTTATTTACTTGTCTGGGGGCCCAGTCATGTCATCATGTCTCTGTCATGTTTTTGCCAGAACTCATTTCAGTTTCAGATCAGAATGAGGGTAAAAAGGTCGGAATAGGCACAACTAATTCTGTCGTAGCTTTTGTGTTTTGCTACAACTAACAGCAAGAAATGAGATTATTAAAAACACTTAAGGGAATTACATAGCTTTTGGATCCACTAATAAGAATTGCCAGAAGTCACTCAAACCACCAAGCTAGTCAAAAGGAGTACTTGTATGTGGACCACAGTCAGGCGTATTATTAATCTAATTTAGTCATACTGTTACTGTGCCTGTCCCTGAATTCTTTAACATAAAAATAAGTTTGTAAAATTGCAGAGTCTTTTCTATAATAAGTATCCTGAAAAAATGAGCTCCCAATAATCAAAAGGAAAGAATAAGGCCAAGTTGAAGAAGACTTCTTGCCCAGACTTGTGTTTTCTGGGACAGGATGACCTCAAAGAAAGATGGCCCAGGTACAAACTGAAGAGGAAACTTCGCTGGAGTTCTCAGCTTTGTGTAGTGCCATCCCTGCTGTTAGTAGGAGCTCAGGTTTTGAGAGTGAGTGCTGGTGTGATCCAGGCGATTTTTGGAGGGAAGCAGAGGGACCTGCTCGGGCTTCAGCCCAGGCTTGTGCTTGTCTTTGATGAACAGTGCCAGCAAAAGCAAAGTGTCAGGGGATTTACACAATTACAAAGACCTGAGAGGACTTAGCAGATAGCATTCCTGGAGAAATGTGCTCTTGGCTCTCTGTTCCATTAAAGTATTCTAATTTTTGTTACCCCTAAGTATCCAAGGTCTGTATAAAGTTCAGTTAGTTATTATTGTCTCTTGTGATGACAGTACAGTTATTATCCTTAACACTGTGAGTGCATTTTGTTCAGCAAATGCACATATAACAGCACAGTGCAAGCAAGCGGAACGTCCAAGGAATGACTGTTTTTTCCCAGTGGACAGTTTTTGCACATATTATTCATCATTTGGATCACATCCCTCATTCACTGTTTTACATGAGCTTACAAGAACAGGACAACGTGAGTATCAGGTAGACTTTCTCTGCCTTTTGACACAAAATAGCTCAGTTTCTGTTCTTCTTTTATCTTGCAGAGTTCTTACCAACATTGTTGCCAAATGCCATGAAGAACAGCTAGACAACTCCATCAATTCTTACGTGACGGTATGGCCACTGTTGGAATGTTAATATTTTGTGGAGAGATGGGTTGAGTTTGGCGGTTTTGTGGGTTTTTTTCCTGTTTATTCTTAGTTGTACTTGTTTGTAGCTTCTGCATTTGCACCATAACTTTCTGCCACTGGTGACTGGGAGACTCTGGTTAAGAAACTTTAAAACTCTTCTGTTGAGGACAAGCAGCTGCTCAGGTCTCCGCTGCTGCTGCAGCTTTTTTCCATAGAACACCAAGTTGAGCAAGCACAGGAAGGAGAAGCTGCAGTGCATTCAGCTGATAACTAGAACTTATATTTCAGAACAAAAACCTAGTGCAAATACACTACCACTGAGCTTTCAGGAGTGCAGGGTTAGTGTCAGTCTTTGTGAAATGGTGCTACACCAAGAACTTCCCACTGTGCAGGGTTTGAGAGAAGGGAGGGGGGACATGACTACATGAAAGATCATGAAACTTCAACTAGATAAATACAAGTGAGAGAAATCTGATGCTGGTTGCAGTCTGCAGCACTCCTCTTGACTGTGATGAGATTTATCACTATAAAATATCTGACCTTCTCTGTTATACAGGTACAGGTTGCCCTCATAAGGCAATCCCTCTGAATCCCTTTCAATCCCTTGAAAAGAATCCACAGGTAGTCATTTTTATGAATGAGGTACTTCTGGATGCTTTTCATGGTTGCAAGATGGCTTCATGTTTCTTGAGAAGCTATAGCTTTTTAACTAAGCTTTTGATTATGAAGTTGATTTTAGTCACAAGATTCCTTGTTTTTGCATGTGCGATTGTACATAAATTCTTTTCTCATCTGTTGAATTCAGATTCTTGTGACTTTCCCGTATTTCCTCAGCCTTTTTTTAATCCTTCATTGTTTTGAAGAATAGGGTCTATTTAGAATATATATAGGTATGTACTGTGTATGGAGTTTGCTTTTGGACAAGCTGTGGAATTACTTAAAAAAACAAAGGAGTGGTGTCTTTAAAGATGATCTCCTTGTCATCTGTATCAGTTGGACACCCATTACATGAGTATGAATAATGCTGTTGGCCAGCAACTATCTCATCATCAGTACACCTGGGTAACAGCTTTATAAGCTGAGAGTTTTAGGAAGCAGTGTTTTTAAGCAGAAGCACACATTAACTGCTGCTACTGGCAGGGGCAGAAAAACCCATAGACAAGGGAACCCCATTAAGGGTGTTACACTTATTATTCCCTTCACTTGCCTTTGTTGTTTTCCCTCTCTTTTAATTGCGGTGGAGAGGGATGGTAAATTTTGTTCTCGTCATGCTTAATGAATCAGTAACAAGAAATTGTAATATCTTTGGGTGTTATGTTTGCTGACTTTTATCTGTGTATTTCAAATAGCAGAATAGAGGAGAATTGAAGGCTATTCAAAGAGTTGAAGAAGCTATTGCCATCACTTTGTCCCTTGTCTTGTTCTGGTCAGTGGTGACAGAACTAATGCAGATCATTATAGCAGTGAGAGATCCCCCACAATCATGGAAAGAAACTATGAGAGACAAACAATTGTGTGGAGTGCTGGCTGTAATGATATCCTGCTTCACTGTGCAACAAGTAGTTCTCATAAAGTACATTTCATTTGTGGATGATGAGTAGTATATGTGACATAAGTTTGGAGGGAGGTGTTTCACTTTAGGAACAAAGTGAAAGCAAATGCACTCCTCATAAACAGGGGGCTTCAGCATGTTCAATGGTAGAATAATGAAAATATGTTAGGAGTTAGACTGCTAAATGGGAATACATTTTAATTTCAGTGTTGAAAACTGTTGATTGATATTTTCATGGCATGGATTTGCTTTCCTGCCTTATGAATGTATGTGTTTACAGGTCATGCACCTCAGCCTCTGAATCGTTCCATTTTAGTCTCAAGTACTCTGATTTAAACACAGAATTCTGGTGAGGTCCAGCAGAGCTCTTCAGGCTCCAAAATAAATAACTGATGTAATATGTAAATGTTGTTAATGAAATGGGTATTAAAACCTCTTCTACCCAATAACTTTTCAAAATTGCCATAGATATATACTACGTGACCAGCTAATAATCTTTCAAACTGCAGGTGATCATTAAGTCACACCATAAGTCCATTTGGCCTATTTTCTCATTTCCAGCAGCAGTGAAAACCCACTAACTGGTAATCTCTTTGTTTTCCATCTGCAAAGAAACAAACACCTACTTTACAAATGCTGTTTTGGGAATAAATAAGCTGAGAATTGTGACTCCCAATGCAGCAATAATGCAAAATTACACTGACTTAAATAACTGGACCCAGAAGTGCCGAACTGCACAGGGAGAAGCTTACGGCATCTGCTGTGGTAACAAAGCTGAATATTAATAACATGTTTTCAAGAGATACTGGCTTCTTTTGCCAACGTGGTTGTACTGAAAAGATTTTTGATCCCAACTGATGCCCTGTCAGAGCTCTTGCTTTAGGGAAGGCGCAGTGGTACCAAATTATTAGCTTAAAATATTGAATAAAACTCATAGTAGATTTATGAGTTCCAAGCAACTTCGTAGATAAATTCCTCCCTTGAGGGCTCAGTTTCTAAAAGGGGTTTAGTTTTCCCCTTCAGTCAGCTGCAGTGGGTGCTCTACGCCTTTCAGGATGAAGAGCTGTTACCAGCTCTGAGTAGCTGTTGCCACTGGAAGGAAGGAGCAGGTGAAAGGTGGCCGGGACTAGGTGGGTGAAAAACCCTCCACACTTCCTCTGCTTGCTTACTTTTTTCTTTCCTGGTGAAATGTCTTGAAAGGCAGTTTGGAGGTGTCAGGATCCTATCCTCTACTGAAAAGTAAATCATAGTGCTGATTTTAAGCAGCATTTCCTCTTGATTCCCATTAAGCTGAAATCAACAGAAAGCTGTGTTTAAAACAGGTTTTGTAGGGGAGCAGTGTTGTGCTATTACTCCCAGGGAAATTAAACTTCATGTGAATGGATTGTTCAGTTAAGATATTTTG
Source organism: Platysteira castanea (assembly GCA_013397175.1). NCBI lineage: Eukaryota > Metazoa > Chordata > Aves > Passeriformes > Platysteira > Platysteira castanea. The sequence continues at coordinate 502,409 of VYXC01011363.1, forward strand.
GCAGCAAAGATTGTCAGCTATCAGTGTTACACAAATAATTTATCTTCTCCAACTGAGGCTTTTTTATGTTTGTTTTAATGCACATATTGAAAGTTTTCATTTTTTCTTTCTTCTTTCAGTACGTGTTCAGGACCAAATCATTTGATGAAAGAACTGTCCATGAGGAGCTGTCCAAGAATGTGACTGGTCTTCTGAAGTCAAATGAACAAGTAACTGTGAAACAGGTTTTAAAGGTGAATGATAGCTTGAATTAGCACATTTGTAATTTCATTACTGGTTTTCTGCCTGAAACTCACTTATCTCTTTCTCCTCTTCCTTTTCCCTATATGACCTTTGTGCAATTCACCATCCTGCAGTGATTCAACAGTCAGACTTACCAGACCTGCTGCAGGTTCTCAGCATAACATGTTTCTCAGGATGCTGTGGTTTGCATAATAAAATTCCTCCTGTCTTTTACAGCTCAGTCAGAGTCTGAGACCTAATTCTTACACAGTATGATGTGGGCAATTACTTTCAGGATACTCTGTTTTAGTTTTTAACTTGGAAGATGTGGGGAAAATATTGATCTGTATGAAATTCCTGCATGTGTAAGACCTGTCCCTGAGCCTCTGGGTTATGATGTGAGAGCTACCCAGTCCAGCCCAGGACTTCCCAGAGGCAAAAATAACATTTTCTGTACTGAGCCTTTAGCAAAAAATAGTCTGAAAAAAGCAAAAAATCTGCAGGAAACCTGGGCCATGCAAAAGTAGTTGTGGTTGGGTTTGTTGTGGGGTGGTTTGGATTTTTTTTCAATGTATGAGCTTTTGGAGTGTATTTGCTTCATCTATATCCTGAGATATTAATCTGTATCCTACCTATTCACTATTTCAAATGGTATTTGAAGAACCACTCTATTCAAGTACCATCTTATTCTGTGTTAAATTACCAGTCTGATAGAACTAACAAGGCAGGTTATTCTCTGAGGTTCTCTGCATCACACCTTTCTGCCAGTTACCTGCAAACCATGAAGAGGGTGCTCAGTAGGAATGGGAAGTTTGTAGGAGAGGTGCTTGGAGGCTCCTTATTGCAAAAGGCCACAATAACAAAATGCCTGAGGGCTTCACCTCTCTTAAGGACATGATCCAATGTTACTTATATTTTTTAGTTTATTTGTCATGTAGTGTTAAGCACTGTCCATTACTGAGACATGGATCCATCTGTAAGGAAAGGTAATGTATCATAAGGTGTTTTATCAAGTAATCATTATTCATTCACTCTTTTCCTTCTTTTGAACAGCATTCCTGGTTCTTCTTTGCAATTATCTTAAAATCAATGGCACAGCACTTGGTTGATACAAACAAAATAAAGGTAAGTATATATATACACAAAATCTTATCAAGAAGGCAATCCATCTCTTAGGGAAAATATAAAATGCAGGAGCCCAGGAAATACACTTGAATATACTTGAATTTTTCTGCTTGACTAGCCAATAAAACAAATGCTGAGATACTTTGTAGAATATTTGGTTTACCTACAAAAACATTATATTACCTGCTAGGCTCAATCCTGTTCTTGATTGTACAAGGATAGATTGAGGATAGGTTGAGGACACATTTCCCGCTTTCCTATGGACCAGATCCTTCTGTTTGGGGTTTGTGCTCAGAATGGATTCATGGAACTCTAGGAATGTTTTTCTTCTATGTTGAATGGCCTGTGGTTTACTGTCTTTATTCTTGGCCTGAATGTTTAATGTGCAACATTATGCACTCTTAAGCTGATGATCTATTCCCTGCTTAGGTTTCTCGAACTCGGAGGTTCCCAGAATCATTTCAAACTGAGCTGGATACACTTGTGATGGTCTTAGCAGACCATGTTGTTTGGAAGTACAAAGATGCTCTTGAAGAAGCCAGGAATGCAAATTACAGCACTGCCAAATTCCTCAAGGTGAGGTGTTCTGTCATTACAGCAATGCACTTATTTCCCCATATTTAATACAAACTCCAGACCATTCTAGCCTAGTCAAAGGGACTAAAACCAATTCCAAGTGAATGATGGCTCAGTTTCCAAGTTCAGTGTTGACTGATTGTTCAGTTTTCTATGACCTTTGGTCTTTGAGGATGGAAAAGCTTCATGTAAATATGCTCTAAAGCAATTGTAATTCATTTCTGTCTAAGCTCTTAAAGAGTCAAAGTTTTCAAGTTTTGCAGATTCTTACATGGTCTTCAAATGGTTAAAACATTTGGTAAGGAATGAGACTGTAGTTAGACTTGAGCTGACATTCTTTCTTTAAATGCTGTAATTCTGAATGACTGTGGGTGGATTAATTGTTCCTAATCAAGGAATGTAGTTTGATTGTGTGTAGCAGAAGGCTTTGCTAGTTTTGCAGAGTTCAGGAACTGCAGAAAAGGAGGGAATTCAAGATTGCATTCTCTATCCAGTAGGCTGACTCTGCGAGGAAAACATGTCAATAACTGCAGAACCAAGGCACCCAAAACCTTTACACCTTCTGCCAATATTTAGCCCCATCAGTCAGAAAGAGCTGTGTTCCCATCATAAAGCAATGTAGTGGCACACTTGGTCCCAGAGAGAGAACACAGCCCAGACAGGGAGTGTTGTGGCTGGACTGATTGCTCACCAGTCACTGCCCTGTCGCTGAGGGGGATGCTCAGCTCAGCTCGCATCACCTGCCCCCTCCAGTGATGGATGCAGTGCTGCCACACAGGACTGACTGCCCTTATGGAACCTTTCCCGAGTCACTGTCCACTGTGGCAGTTAATTTAGACAGCAGACACAGTGAAAATTAAAAGTTTGATTAATTCCTTATTACTGAAAGTAAATGTAAAACTCAAGGGAGATTCACCAGGTCCCTGATGTTCCTTGCCCTGCCTAAGACTTACCTTATCTGTGCTTCCAGTGTACAGGTGAGGAAAAGTAAACAGCCAGGTAAGCCAGGCCATAAAGCCAGACTGCTTTTTCAGCCATAAAATAGTAATTCTTCTTTCCCCCTTTCTTAGCGCTGTTTTACGTTTATGGATCGTGGATTTGTGTTCAGGATGGTCAACAATTATATAAGTATGTTTGGAGCTGGAGATAGCAAGGTATGGCTCTGATTTATTTGTTGGTGTTTGTTTTTTCTAAAGGGACTGACTACCAGAATATTTTTTATATTGAAACTATTTATGATTCCATGACTTCACCACACTCAGAAATCAAGTCAGTGAAAACATATAGGGTGAATATGGATTAAAACCTTTTGGATTTAATCCATGTATCCCATTTTCTGGGAGTATATAGCCGTGTTCAAACAACTACTCAGTGAGACCTGCAAGAGCAGACTTGCTGGACCAGCCCTGCATAGACTGCTCAGACCAAAGCATCCAAAAGACTGAATTTAAGCCTTAATTCTTTGAAAATACACTTTTCCATAAATATCAGAAACTGGCAATAATTTCTTTTGAGGAGAGTAAAGTAAGAGCATATGAAACAGTTACCGTTGTGTAAACTCAAGTGAGACTGTAAGATCTTCACTTGGTGTGACTGCCATGCTCTTACCTCACTGATGATGAAAGGTCGCAGATCTGCTCCAAATTAGTTTGTGCTGGCTATGAGGAAAATTCCCTGCAACCTGAATTTCTTCTATAATACCTGCAATAGTCACTGATATAGTTCAAACAATGAATTTCAAACAGCAAGAGGTCCCCAAATTATTTAGCTTGACTCCTTTGCTCTTCACCTGTCAGGATGAGTTACAGGCTTTTTCTCTTCCATGCCAGGGTTCATATCATAGCAGAGCATATGTATAGTAACAGAATGTCTTCAAGGTATACACTTTGAATGACTCATCTTTCCCAAAAAGCTCACAAAGCTTTTGTCCATTAACTTTTTGTAATTCTTCAGTGGCAATATGTGCATCTGTAGCTAAATAGTGAGATTACTGCAGGTCTGCTTTGTGTTTTACTAAAACCAACTTCATTCTGAACATAGGTCTTTCACTTAGTCTCTGGAACAGCTGTAGAATGGAGTTTGTCAGTTATTAATGTCATAGCCTGAAGTCTGTAATTCTGTAAATAATATTATGCAATCTGAAAACTGTTTCCAAATTTCAAACTTCCCTAAATACATTCAGCCACAGAAACAGATGTTTAATTAAAAAAGCCCATTAATGGTCAGTGGAAGAGCCTGAGATTAATCAGTGTGCAGAGCAGTACTTAGCACCTTCTTGGCAGTAGGTGTGTGAACATTGTCAGCATCCCTCCAGATCCATCTGCCAGCATGTGTGGGAGCAGAATCACTGTGGAGTTGTGACAGATGTGCAGCTGGAGCAGGCTTTGTGGCCCTTGGAAACAATAGTCACAAAATAACATCAGAGATTTCTGACTGCAAGGAGAGAGAGGCCTTGCATCGTTTTCATGTCAGTCCAATGCCTAGGCAAGAGTCAGTCTTCTAAACATGCTACAAGATTTCTTTCTGGGGTGTTTTTTTTGCCTCTTTAACTCAATTATTTATGTATCAAAAAAAAAAGATTCTGAAATCTGACCTGTCTTTCCAGAAAATTTAACAGTGTATATTGTTGCCTGAATATTATGTGGGCATATCAGTCTTATAGCAGTGCAGTTTGAATTTACTGTAATTCTGGATAAAGCAACATAATTTCTGTTCCACAGAAATATCCCTTATGGTATTCCATATTTTGACATTTAAATATTGTTTTGAGAAAAATTTATTCAAAAGTTGAAATACCTCATTAGAAATCAGTTCATTGCTGTGCTCCCTCAAAATGTCACAGTTCATCTTGGGAAACACATTTCAGATGCTTCACTTCTTTATTTGCCATCAGCATGTCCAGCTGTATTCCTGAAGAGGTACTACAGTGCAATAAAACATTTCAGAGGAAAATTCCCTACCATCCCCTACTTGGTAGACACTGAAAAGTGAAAACTGCGTGTTCTAGGTATCCCAACCTGATGGTGGCAGCAGAAATGCTACAATTTAATTTTTAGTGCAAATTAAAAGACATTTACAAGTGCTTTCTAGTGTTAGAGCATTCAGAGTAGCCCTGAATGACTGCTTTCTGCCACTGAGAACAGTGAGATGAGATGATGGAAATAAAAATTTGTTATTGGAAATCGTGTATTATCTTTATATCTCAATGTCGCATCATTACAGAAGGAATGATTAATTCTTGAGGTAAGGGCAAGGCTCCAAAAAGGATCTGGATGGCTTCTTTGAAGGGAGATATTAAAGAAATAATACCAGAACTATATATTACCCAAATCCCTTGGAGCTGGAACTCACTGGCATCAACAGAGGAAGTTTTCACTACTGTCAGTAAGCTCTGGGTCTGACCTGTGTGGCTGAAACTTTGTTTAAAAAAAAAAAAAAAAAAAAGGTCATAATAACTATGATGGTTCAAAATTTCTGCGGACTGTAGAAGATACTTCATTATGATTAAATGCCGTAGTATATGTCCTCAAAAGACCCAGGGAAGCTTTAAGGATACCTAAAACATCTAGTTTGGATCAAGCTTAGGTTTATCAGTACATCTTCAATGATAAATCCTAGTTTAAGAATCCAAAAAGCTTGTTTGTCTGTGACGAATTCTTTCGGTAACTGAGATGAAAACCGCATGTTTATTGTTTGTGCAGCTTGGCAAAACAAGCTCTAAGGTTTCGTTGTTGGGTGTGAGTGTGAAGTTTGAGGTAGAGATAAGTAGTAGTGGAGATATCTCTCCTCATTTTCCCTGTTTTAATATGAACTGAGCCGTTGCCTGTTGTGATTTTTCAGACTTTACACCAGTTCAAATTTGACTTTCTCCAAGAAGTCTGTCACCATGAGCACTTTATCCCTCTGTGCCTGCCCATACGGTCTTCCAACATTCCTGGTAAGGGTTCCCTCGGGAGGGTTTCTGTACAACAGTGAATTGTTGGGAGGTTCAAAGAGCAGATAATAAATAACTCTCTCAAGAACCATGTCTGTACATCAGGCTCAGAAACCCCAAACAGCTTTTAAGGTGTGGTACTTAAGCAGTACGATAAAGGTAACATAATTTCAGTATGTCTGTAAATAAATGTAACCTCTGGCAGCTCAGTGGGGGGGAGGGAGGTGGAAGCTTCTCACTAGAAGTTTTAACTGGATTTTTTGTGGTGACTGATTTATTAAATCAGTAAGGCTAGTGCAGTAGCCTTGGGAGGGGGTGAACTAGGAAAGGGTTTGAACAGGCACAGTGCTGAAGTCAGGAAAGCCTGCAACCCTCCCTGAAGGCAGCTTTGTCCGTAGAAAGAATCAGGAACAGTATTTTTGGTAGATATTCATGGATGTTTTATTTCTCTGACGGCATGGCAGCCAGGAGCGACACAGACCGGCCACATGCAGCCAGGTCAGGCACAAACTGACCACCAAAGACCCAGGGATCATGGGACAACCACAGTTTTTGGGGAAAACACCTATAACCAATAAGGAACAGGATAACATCAGGGAGCCTGGAAACCCTGTGTAACCATGCCTCAACTCCCAGGGCCCAGCCCACAGGGGGGCACCTCCACAGTACAGCAGGAAGGGGGAAAAGCTCAAACAATGGGCTCTTGTCTCCTTTTTACTTCAGTTTTCAGCATCAAAAAATGAGTTCAGTTCTGACACTCGTATCTCTTCTCAACAGTAGAAGCTGTTTAGTTCAAATTTGAGTCAAAATTTTTTTTTAAAAAGCAAGGCAAATTATTTTTACAATTAATACCATTAATTAAAAAGTGGATAATTTTTGCCTATTTTCTTATGTTTATGAAAAATGAAGATACTGTGACGCCTTCGGAATCAGCACAGGAGTATCGAACATCAGGTATGAACAAAATGACTGCATAAGTGAGCAGAATCAGACTTTGGCCACTGTGCTGTGGCAAATATTAAAGAAAAGTTATTTATCATTTTCAGAGGTGGAATTGCTCCCGACCTCTGTGTTTTAGAACTCTTCTGGCTTAGGATATGGGAACAACAATTTGGACTCTGTGCCTCCAAGAAGTCGATAGTCTAATGAGCAAACAGTTGAGATTCTCATGTGGGACTGTGTATATAAATCATCTTTTATTATTAAATAGTAAAAAGTGCATGATTTCAAGAATGATTAGATTAGTTCATTCTGGTAAGTGAGGGAGCAGAATGAGGCAGACCAGGAAATCAAGGTTTAACAGTGCATTGAACATTTGGAAAATGAAAGGAGGGTTGGGGCTGGGAGAGGATGTATGTAACCTATATATCAATTTAAACAATCTTGTCCATTCTATTCCAAGACATTCCAGAGTACACACTGACTAATGAGTTTTGCCGTAAACATTTCCTAATTGGAGTCCTACTGCGGGAGGTTGGCTTTGCCTTGCAGGAAGACCAGGATATCAGGCACTTGGCTTTGGCTGTGCTTAAAAACTTGATGGCCAAGCATTCGTTTGATGATCGATACGCAGAGCCGGTAAAGAAACTGTTCTTTTTCATTTGCTTGTTCATACAGTAGCTAAACATACATGAAACTTCCTTAGCCATTGGTATATGTTTATTAGTTTCTTGGCAATTATGTTGTATCTTTTATTTTTAGGCAAAACAAGCACAAATAGCAAACTTGTATATGCCACTCTATGGAATGCTTTTGGACAATATGCCAAGGATCTACATGAAAGATATGTTCCTCTTCAATATCAATACTTCCAATCAGGTAATTCAGGTGATTTTTTGGATTAGATGTGTTATAACCATAGTGCTTTAAAAACTAGAAGCAGATTTCTGCAAGGGTGTTGTCTTTCAGTCCTTCCAGCAAATGAGCCCATTTCATCTGAGCATTGCTAATGGCAATTAATGTTCCTTTCCCAATGCTGTGTTAATGTTTCAGAAACAAATACTAGTTAGATTTGACCCATCCTTTACAGCTTCCACTGTGAGAGTGTCTCATGTGGCAGGTAACTTTTCAGCATATTATGGTGAGCCTTGATCCTTTAAGGCTGTCATGTCAAAACAACTAAAAGTAGGTTCTCAAACTCGGTGTCTTAGAAAAGCCTCGTGGATGTGCTGTCATTATCCAAGTTCTGGGTGATATCACCCACTGGAACTTGTTCTGTTTCTTTCAAACACAGGGGTCCAGGGATGACCTGAGCACAGCTGGAGGGTTTCAGAGCCAGACAGCAATGAAACATGCAAACTCTGTGGATACATCCTTTTCCAAAGATGTTCTGAACTCTATTGCAGGTACAAATGGCAGATTGAACAGACACATAGGCAGATGTGTGTGTATCTCAATCCACTGTGCTTTCTGCTTAGAACTCATGGAGGATATCATTAACTTTTTTTATACCATATCCAGGGAAACATGGTATGCAATGTTTCTCTTCCCTTTGGGTGTCTTTGGATTGACTTTCTTTTTCTTGTGAAGCTGTTCTACTTCCACTGCTTCACTTACTCTCCTGCTTTGGATTGATGCCAGTATTCAGGCTCTAAAAAATCCCTCTGCCTGAGTTCATTCTTGTAGTCTTTGCCTGACTTAAAAATAGTTACAAGGTTTCTCCTGAAAACTCCTGATGTCTCATGGAAGCAAATATTCATAGTTTTTCCAGGCTTAGTGGAAGAGTAGAAACACAACTTCCTTTGTTCACTACCTCCAAACCCCATTTCAGAATTCAGGGAAGTGTATTCAGGCATCTTTCCACTGATTTTTGTGGCTTTAAGTCAGTAATTACAGAATGCAACAGGCCATTTTAATGCCATGAAAAATGGCAAACTGAATCATTGTACTTCAAGTTGTTGCACATTTTAATCATACCCATCAATAGCTTTGCTATTGGAAATTCAAAGCACTTGTCTCAATCCATCATGTCACACGTTTTAAGTTCTTCTTTTTTTTTGTTAGTTTTTGTATCCATAAATGTTTTAGTTTAGCATGTTTGCTATGACTTTCATTTACAGCCTTTTCATCAATAGCTATCTCTGCAGCAAACCATGCTGACTCCAGAGCTTCCTTAGCAAGTCTTGAATCTAACCCAAGTACCAATGAAAAAAACAGTGAGAGAACTGACACGTGTGAAAAGGTACTTGTGCAAATGTTGAAAACGCTTGCTAGAGGTGGGAATCCATCACTGTACTTAATGAGGCCCTTTGCTGTCACCTCAACAGATCATGAGACCTTTGTCTTTGATTGGGTCAACTCTTCGTTTTGACAAGCTGGATCAAGCTGAAACTAGAAGCCTTCTTATGTGCTTCCTTCACATTATGAAAACCATTTCGGAAGGTAAAAAATGTGCACGCACTACTTAATTTATATTGCTGTAAAATACTGTGAATGCTGAATCCAAATGAATGTTAAATTAGAATAATTACCAGTGTATTTTATAGGCTTTGGGCTAAGTTTAATTCCCTGTAACAGATACATAATTTATTTTAATATCTCCCCTTAGATGCACTCATTTCCTACTGGTTGCGAGCACCATTCTCAGAAATAACAGACTTTTTCAGCATTTTAGAGTAAGTTTACTTTGTGGTTGATTTTTGTGTTGAGTATACTAAAGTGCTGGCTGCAAACAATTAGTCTTTGGGTTTGTCCACCTATTGGAATAGTCTGAGATAGCTCTTGTATCTTAAATTATTTTGCCACAATTATCCAAAGTCATAATGAGACCTTATATTAATAAGATCTATGTCCTGCAATATGTTGTAATTTCCATGAACAAGGGACATTATGATTTGGGTCTTCCTCCTGAAAGAGATTTTCATATTAGTTTCCCATTTGGTGTTGAGATTCTGTTCTTCCCTTGAGAAAAATATTTAGTTCCCCAAAATTTCCCAACCATTAGAAAAGTCACATAATGTAGGATGGCCTGCTGTTCACATCCTCAGGGTGGTTTGCTCAATCTAATCTATGCATGACTGCAGAATCCAAGCAGGTAGCTGGTTTTGCAATTTCCTCACCATCTTGTAGTTGAAATGTGAGTTATTGAACTAGCAGGTGCATATGCCATGGGTGTCCTTGAGGCACTAAGATTCAGCATTTTTTTCATAAGTACGAAGCCATTAGTAGGCATAAAATGTGTTGTTTTATCTTTCAGGGTTTGTCTGCAAAATTTCAGATATCTAGGAAAACGCAATATTGTCAGGTAATTCTGTAGTTACAGACTCTGTATTGCAGTGTTTAAATATTACAGCCATTTATTAGACTTAAATAAGATTACAGTGTATCCATCAGTTTTCTCCTGAAAGAGTCTGTTTGTTGAACTGAAGCCAATGTATGCTTCATTTTTTCTTTTATACCAATGGTGTTATTGTGATGTTCTGGATATCTGAGTACATACCTGCTATAAAAGATGAATTGCATGATGTGATAATCATTATTGCTTTTATAACCCAAAATACTGGGCCGTTCTCGACCACATTTCTGTGCATATGCCAAACAAGGGAACTTTGAACACTGTATTTACATCCATGTCATGGAAAGAATAGTTTTAATGGGCATAGATAATTGTTTCACAGCAATAAAAAAAAGTCTCCTGCCTCCCTGAAAAAATGTGATATCATGTTCAGCTGTGAAATGTGGAATGTACACTTTGTCCCAGCTGATGTTTCATTTTTAATTTTATGTTACTGCTGCGAACTTGTCATGCAGTGTAAAAATTAAAGGTCACCAGATGAACTAGTCCATGCTCCATGGCAGGTTTTGTCAGGCCTGCATTTACTTGTCAGGGACATGGCAAAATCAATGTCATGTTTCCTAACAGATCAACATTTAGTTTCTCTTTCTCTTAACAGGAAAATTGCAGCTGCTTTTAAGTTTGTCCAGGCCACCCAAAATAATGGAACCCTGAAAGGTTCAAACTCCTCTGGCCAGGCATCGGGGCTGCTCTCACAATGGTAATGTCACATGGAATTACAAACTCTATACACCCTCAGCATTTGCTGTTATGCTTCAGCCCTCGTACTCTGTCACAGCATTGCCTGAAAAGAGGTTGACAAAACACGTAACAAATTTCAGAGCCCCCAAAGCTTTAAATCGTAAAAAAGTTGAGTCTCTTCAGCTTGACTTAAAAGGTATTGGTAAAGTTTTATCTTCAGGGAGTAATTCTGTCCTAGAATATTATTAATTATGTAAATTTATGAAATAAACAGGAAGTGTATTTTAAGAAGTTACCTGAATTTTGAGATGTTAAATCTTCCTGAATTATATACTAGTTATAAATACAAAATCCTTTCAAAACTTATAATAATCATTGGTATTTTAGTTCTAAGCTTCTCATTATAAATTAATGATGTGTTTGTCAGCATCAAAGAGGATTAAAAGAACACATGTATATGCACACGTATATTTTTACTGTCATTGTCAGTTTGTCATCATTTTTTTCCCCTCATAGAAACTTGAGCAGGATATATTTTTCTTATATGCTGAGCTAAGAAAACTCACCTCAGTTTTTCTTCACCCAAAACCAGTTTTCTAAACATCATCCAGCTATTTAAGCTGATGCGCTTTTTTTCAGTGCTTAATGGAAGTTTTGTCTCCTGTGATTTCAAAAAATAACAGCACATGTTTGTTTTGTCCACCTCACTGACTTCCTTCATCTTTGTTTCTCCGAAGAATTTTGCATCAGTTTGTTTAAATCAGCCATTGGGAAGCACTGCAGTAGCTGACATAAAAAATTCTTAATAAGCACAGTAGTTTATTCTTTTTTCTCTGTTCTTAATGGTACCTTTCAATTCCAGGATGCATTCTACTTCAAGTCACGATGGCCACAAGCACCACAGATCTCAAACATTACCAATAATCCGTGGCAAAAATGCACTTTCTAACCCCAAACTCTTGCAGATGATAGACAGTAGCACTGCAAGTAAGTACAGAAATTATTTATTTCCCTCTGGAATTCTGTGGGATTTAGATCAGGCTCTATACAGAACTTTTCTTGACAGAATGTTCTTAAAATTGTGAGATTGAAGTTGTCTATCGCACTTTCCAGTTAGGTTTCTTTCCTCCTTTAAGGATGAACAGAAACAGTGAAAGGACATGCTCGCATCACTGGTGCACTTGGTGAGCGTTGACTCAAACTTCCTTCCCTTTCATCTCCTATGAGCAGTTTTCTTCAAATACCACTTCAATTAAAAGTGCAGTTCGGACCCCATCTCTGCTGTGATGAGACCTAGGGACCAGATTGCAGACCTCAATCATCTTTAACAACACTCAGGAGGTTGTTTTTCATCTTTCTTTTATTATGCTGCAGGCACCTCCAATGAAACAGACATTGTACAGTACGTAGACACAGAGGCAAACATTGCTACAGAAGTTTCCCTCACAATCCTTGACCTGTTGTGTCTTTACACTGTGAATCACCAGGTATGTTTTGCTGGTTCTCTTTTCTGCTTGAACTGGTGGGATGTGGGGTAGAAGAAAGGCCTGGGGAAGCAGGCACACAAAAAAATTAAAATGTTGAGACAGCAGGATAGGGAAATAAGATATGCCAGTCCTCGATGTAGGTCTTTTGGAAGGGAATTGGTTCATAGTACCCAAACTGAATAGAAGGAGGTGGAAGAACATCCTCATATCTAGGGCTGCTCTGCTTAGAAGTGTCTTGCATCTAGTAATACATCACCTTTTCTGAATCATGCTTATCCCACCAGATTTCAGAGATTTTTGACAACAGATTTCCAAACTGTTTATTATCTCTATCTCTGCGAGTCAGCAGGTGGATCCTCTGCCTCTTTAAAAATTGCTCAGATTGCTTCAGCAAGCCCCGATGGCTTGCTGAAGGTCTCAGACACAATACAGCAAACAGCTCCTTTTAAATTTTAGCGTTCCCTCTCTGTCACCCTAACCCTTACGTATAGTATATACAATCCATGAGTAGTACAGGCATAGCAAAGTGCTTTTCTTGAAAAACTGCAGGAGTCTGCAGCAAGCTGGGAAGCATCATCTGCAGAAATTTTACACTGAAAAAATCATCTCTAGGAGCACTCTGAGGTAATGTCCAGCAGATCCTTCTTTTGTTTATTCACTTCAGTAACCACGATGTCATGTCTTGTCTGTGAACTTTTCAGAGGCAGCTCCAACAATCTGACTGCCAGAATGTGTTGATGAAGAAAGTCTTTGACACGCACATGCTCTTTTTGCAAATCAACCAGTCAGCAGCAGCTCTCAAACACGTCTTTGCTGCTCTACGGCTGTTTGTAGGCAAGGTAACTCTGGGTTTATTCTGTTAGTCGTGCTTATCAATATGATACAGCAAGTACAGCTTGGGGACAATTGGACACTTGGAAAGAGTTCTGAACATCACTGTATTAATACTTATTCCTGACAAAGATGGTCTGATTTATTGCTGATTAAAACTAAGAACTTCACAATGTCTGAAAAAACAGTTCTGGTTTTGAAATGGAAAAATTTACTAAGAAAGAGAAAGTTTTAATGTAAGTAGATAAATGATGTCCAGCTCTGTGATGTATCCATTGATTTCCCTGCTTTTACCACCTATGGAAGAAAGCTTGAAACTATAGAGGTCTATGGGCTTCGTGGCAGATAACTGGCTTGCAGAATCCAGCAATGAATGATTATTGCTGTCCCTAGAGGAACTAACAGGAGAGTGTTCCATACACTTCACCAAAAGTTCATCCACACTAATACAGTTTTACAAATACCTAGCTTTAAACATAGAAGAGCACTGGGGAAAATATATGGTTATGTGTCAAACTATTTCTTTGCTTGCATTGCATTTGTGTAAATGGTCATGGGCAATTAGGCACTTGGTGCCAGCTCCAAAGGCTGCACAATTTCCAAGTCACAGGCTTAGATGAGATCCCCTGAAAAACAACCAGTTTAACAACGCATAACAATTGCTCTGGGGAAGTGAGAATAAGCAAGGCTAGCCTCGGTTCCTAAGTGTTTCTATGAAACACAAGAGTGTAGCTGAGTTTACACCATGTGGCCTCCCTCTGGTTGTTGTCTCAGGGGAAAAAGGAGGAAATCATGCTTCTCCCAGTAGTGCAGCTTCAGGACATGGGGGAAAGATGAAGTAAACCATCGACAGACAGCTTTAAATGACGTACGACTTTAAATGACATGCCAGACAGTTGGGAACAGAACTCCTCTATGCAATGGGGAGAATGAAAAAATATCCAGAATTCCCCTTCTCATATAGCCTGTATCTTTTGGGATAGAATTCTCCCTTCACGGTTCTGTAGGAGCAGCAGGGATCTGTTGTGGTTCCTGCAGCAGAACCCCTCAGGCAGTAATTAAGATCTATAGCCCATGTGTACATTTCCACCTCTCTTCCCTCAATCTTCTATTACATTCACCCTGGTGCCAGTAGTGGGTATGGTTTGGAGACCCATCCTTCTCTCTTGTCTCCTGCTCTTCAAACCCTTGACCTCTGGAAGTTCACTGACCTTGCTACTCAAACTATTTTCCTTCTGTTGAACAGCCTTTATAACAGTGCAGAATTCCCCCCCCACCCTTTTCCTGGTTAGTTATCCTGCATTCCTTGCAGATTCCTTGCTGCTGGGCTTACTGAAAGGTTAACAAAAAAAATGTTAATTCAGAATAACTGCACCAAGACCTGAGAGTAGTACTGAACATATTCACATATTTTTTTCAATAGTTCCCATCAGCATTCTTCCAAGGACAAGCAGATCTCTGCGGTTCCCTCTGCTATGAAATCCTGAAGTGTTGTAACCATAGGTCACGTTCAACTCAGACAGAAGCATCTGCTCTTCTTTATTTTTTCATGAGGAAGAACTTTGAATTTAACAAGCAGAAATCAATAGTCAGATCCCATCTACAGGTAAGTGAAGTGAGAGGTCATCAATATTTAACTGATGTGCATTAGTTTTTATCATTATTATTATTTTTATGCATTGAAGCAAGGCTGTCCTTTTGGAGTCCTCAGACAGGTAATTCTCTGTGGCAGCTTGATTTTCCTGCCAAGTCTGAAGCTGGACTGGATTCTCTGCTGTTCTTGGGCTGCTCAACTCTGTTCCAGGGAGAGACAACAGCTGTGAATGTAGCTGCATTGCCAGATTAATGGCTATTCTTGACTCACGTGTGTTGCTTATAGCAGTGGGAGCACAGCTGATGAAGGAACTAAACAGAATGTGACAGTACAGGAACAGACACGTAAAGTCCAGTAATAACACGTGTACTCTGCAAAATGTGAGCAGTTACAAAACTTGAACAGATTTTTCACAGTCCTTGACTTTGTAAATATTGCCTTCTTAAGACAGGTATGAAATTGCACTAGCCTGGTACATCAAGTCATACTAAAATAGGGGTTAAAAACTCTTCTGAAACTCTTGAGTGCTTTGCTAATTACATCCTGTGTTTGGTCCCCCTGTGCAGCTCATCAAAGCAGTGAGCCAGCTGATAGCGGATGCGGGGATTGGCGGATCTCGATTTCAACATTCACTCGCAATTATAAATAATTTTGCTAATGGAGACAAGCAGATGAAAGTAAGAAACGGTTTTTGTCAATCACTACCTCTTGCAAAAGGTCAACAGTTTCAAAGGAGCAAGTGTTTCAGTACATAAAATTACTGGATCTTATTAGCCAGTGATTTATGCATTCATAGTGTGCCTTTCTCAGGCAGCCTGAAGTTCATGAAGGTGTTCACGACTCAGAAGCTTAATAACTGAAAATAATTTTTAAAGAAAAAATTTTTATTTGAAAATTGTATTATTTGTTATTTATTGCTTATTTTGTTCATTTGCCTCATGTCAGAGGTCATGCATTCTGACTAATGAAACACAATTGCAGTTAACAAACAATTTTTAGTCTACAATTGCTCCCTTTCCTCTGTTCAGTAAACGTGTAGCAAAACCAGGCACAACAGTTGGGTTTTGTAAGACCTTGCTAACTCCCTGAAAATGCACTTGGCTCTTAGGTGAGTTGCCACTGCTATTATAGTTATTGTCTGTACTAAAATTGTTGAAAAAAGATTCTGGTTTTTAATTTTTACAATTCTTGTCCAAATATTTGTCAACATGCATTTTCAGTTTTATACTTTGGATGTGTTGTCCTCTGAAGGTGACTTTAGGGTATGTCCACTGAGATTAATAATGAAGTTAGCATAAGCAAACTGGTAGGTAGTTAGCAGAAGTAATTTGATGTGTTATTTAAGAAGATATAATTACAATTCTACTTGCTTTCGAAGTCCAGCTTTGATTTCACAGCACCGCAGTCAGTCACACTGCTTCTGTGACTTGCTCATCTCAGTGTGACATAGAGGAGGGAGCTTTTAATTTCATTTACTTTTTCTGAATGTTTTTCTTTTAAAAAAAGCAAAAGATGGAAGTAAGTCTGAAAAAAGATGTATTTCACTGCTCATCTAAAAAGAAAACCTGCAGAGCTGAGCTAAATATATTGAGAGCAGCTGGTGTGAGTAATATAAGGACTCTGTTTTAATCTAGCACAGTGTGAGAAGGTCAGGAGCCAGACTTGTGCTTTATTCCCATGGTGAAATATGCTGGGAGTGTAGTTAAGCTGGACTATCTATATCACACAGTGCTCTTGCTCAGAGAAAGTGTGCAAGGATCCAGTTCTGGGCCCAGGAAGCAATTGAGGAGCACCTGTTCCAGTTCCCTGACTTCAGCAAAGCTGTTGCACAGGGACACTGGAACAGGTGACGGACTTGGGCCACCTTGTATTGCTGTGACACATCAGGAAAAAACATCCTGGGTTTGTGTGCAATGTGTGCATGCTCTGGAACTGACTGCTCCAAAGCCTGCCCAGTTACGGAAGGGCATGGAGGTCTTCTCTAAGCAGAACTTTAGTTTTTCGGGGTGCTGCATGTGGCTCTTTGGATGGTGTCAGTGATGCATTGCTTATCTTTCCCAAAGAACGTTAATTTCCCAGCAGAGGTGAAGGATCTGACCAAGCGTATCAGGACGGTTTTGATGGCCACAGCTCAGATGAAGGAGCATGAGAAAGACCCTGAGATGCTGGTGGATCTGCAGTACAGCCTAGCAAATTCCTATGCCAGCACACCTGAGTTACGCAGGACATGGCTCGAAAGCATGGCCAAGATTCACGCAAGAAATGGAGATTTATCAGAGGTAATGTAAATAAATGAACAGGAAATCCATTTGTCTTTAGGATGAGCTGTTCTGATGAAAAGAGCTTTGAAAGACAAAAAATGGTAGTGAGTTAAGAGAATCATACCGTGTCTCTCATATACTTGAAATCAGAGGAGTACAGGTTTGAAAACACCCAGAGATGTGATGCGCTCATCCCATGCCTGATCATGACTGCCTGATGTGTGCTGGAGCAAGGCTTGAAACTGTCAGTCAGGGGAGCTGAGGGCAGTGTCAGTTGGGCACCTCTGCTGCTTACTCCTAACTGGCACAGTAGCTGTGGTGTAGAGCAGGTTATGAGCAGTGAGTAACTCACATAAAGGATTTTCTTCTCCCCTACTATGGCCTAGGAGAGGAGCTTTGCTTATAATGTGTTGTCGTTTTCATCAAACATTAAATGGGTGATGCAAAATTACACTGCATAACCCAGGAATACCTTATTTATTAAGTAATGGAACGGTTTTCTTGAGAAAATCTATGCATTTATGTAAGACACCTCACGAAATTTACACTCGAGGAGGATTTCATCATTTAATCCTTTATTTTCTTAGGTTAGTTTGGTCTTCCCTTTTCTGCCTCATGACTTGACAGTGCTGAAAGTACATGCTCCTTATCACATATATGCTGTAATTCAGTGTACTTTAACATATCCATGTATGTTGGTCTCTTGTTACAGGCTGCTATGTGCTATATTCATATTGCTGCTCTCATTGCAGAGTACCTGAAAAGAAAAGGTAAGATCAACATATTCAAAACCAGCTGTGTATCTATAAATATTATTGTTCAAAATCGTTTTTGGCTATCCTGCTTTCCTTCCTTGTATGTAAAGTATTCTTAAAGCAGCTTGAATTCTTCCCAAATATTTTATTTTTAAAATATATCATAAATGCTAGTCTTAGACTGGAACAGTGAAAGTGTGTTTTCTGTAAAGAGGTTTAATTAAATGTTTAGCAAGCTAGTGCTAATAGAGAATGCTTCACTTGTTAGTCTGTTGTTATTAAATATGCATGTATTAACACATACCAGTAGCAGTATACTAATACCATCTTACAATATCATAGGTTACTGGAAAATGGAAAAGATTTGTACCTCACGTATGCTCCTGGAAGACGCTCAAGTCTCTGATAGTAATGTGTTACTAACAACTCACAATGGAGGAAGTGAGTGCTCTAACCGTGCCTGTTTGTGGGTCAAATAACATCATTAGGAGATCAAACTACTGTTTGCCAATTTATCTGGAAAAATGTCAACCGAAGCAAAACTGTTTCTAGTGCATGTTGAAGGCTGTCATAGAAAGCAATGTTGGAAACAACATGAGTTCCTTTCCTGATGCTCTTTGGCTGGTTTGATGGATTGCTCAGAATGTTTCTGGTTATGGGCTTTTGCAGCAGGAAAATCCCTCTCGGGTCAATTGGTGTTTAGCATGCAAATCCATGTCCAATTCCTTGGCTATCCAAAGCTGGGAGGGCAGGGGGATGGAATTAATATCGCGTTATCCATATGTAACTTAGTATTGATAACGGGGTTTTTTTTTAAATCTGTGATACTTATTTAAAAAATTAAGTGCAGGCTTATATTTTTAATGCTTCTATGCAGATGGTTGTTTAGTTTATGAAATGTCTATTTCATAGTAACTCTCAGCATGAGATATGTTAGCAATTTCCACAAAGAGCAGTTTCCAGGATCAAGGGCAAATATGTGGGGAAGAGAAAACAGTTTTGGAAAGACTATAGTCCTTCAATACATTTGGAAGTGTCTGTGGACAAGATGAAAAAATGCATCCTTTTAGAAGGAAGCTTTCTGAAGAGCAGTATTTCTGAGACCGTTCAGTAGTGGTAAAATATTTTGCCTGTATAAAGATTATAGTAGCTGGAACGAAGAACTGGGGTCGTTTTAAACCTGTACTTAAACGATTTTCAAAACTTGGGAGAGAGAGAATGGAGACCCCCATCTCAGTGTGTATGGGTTAGCTTTTTTAATTGTGCCATAGTAGCATTTTCCTACTTTTAAATTAAACATGGGCCATGCCAGGAGTTCGTCCCCTCCACTGGCAGCTTTACCTTCTCCAGATCAGCAGTAAAATCCTTGCAGACCAGACTCTTCCTGATCTGTAAAGAGTGATACCTGTGCAAGTTGTTTCTGCTGCAAACATGGCACTAAGGCCTCAGGTTAGCAAATACTCGGTTTAAGCTCAGTTTTATTCCTTATGAGCCTTCCCATCAGCAGCTGCTGCTACCAGCCAGAGCTTTCTGCTCCCTTGGCTGGGGCAGTGGCAGCACAGCCGACCCAGGGCAGGACAGGAAAGCCACTGCCAGCATGGCCTCAAGCCCAGCACAGACACAGCGTGCCCTGAGCCACCTCCCCTGGGCTGTGGCAATCCTGGGGGACTGTGCCCCTGGGACACCGGAGAGGTGGGAGACGTGCAGGTTTCCCAAGTGTGAATTGTGTCACCTCAGCCTGTGAGGGTAATTCCTGTGCACAGAGGTGTTGCACATGAAGCTTTGCAAGGACTGACAGCATTTACAGCTCAGGAACCAAAATGCCAAAGAGAGGAATAACACTGCATCAGGAAAATGCCATCGTTGCCCTTTGCTTGGAAAAGTAGGTTTATATCACTGAGGAAAATGCGTAATAGTCTCATAAATTCAATCAGCTCCATTTGTGCTTCTCATTACTTGGGCTGCGATAAAAATGAACTCATCAGCTCTGTTTTAATGGCATCTAGTAACTTCTTGAAGTCTCTGGTTATTCAGTTATTAATAGCCTTTCTTATGACTTGCACTTCAAGGCTTATTTTCCATGGGATGGCCTGCTTTTCTGAGCATTACCCCCAACATTAAAGAAGAAGGTGCTATGAAGGAAGACTCTGGGATGCAAGATACTCCCTATAACGAGGTCAGCAACATTAACATTTATATACCTGTTCTGTATTAACAGAGAGAGTTATTTCTAGTGGATGCCTGTGCATGTTACAAAAATTATAGTGAGTGTACTCACGCAGCATGAAAAGGCATGCAGCTTTGTTGCGCTGGTGGTCAGCTAAGGAGAACACAAAGTACCAGAGCTGGAAGTCAGGGCAGGGGGCAGCCCATGAAGCAAACTCGTTCTTCTGTGTGACATGTCAGCTAATCAAGTATTTTCATGTTACTGTTACTTGAGGTTTTTTGTCTAAAGAAGAGCTAGGTCCTCAATACCTGATTAAACATTGTGTAATTGCAATAAACCTTAATATAGAAGTTCCAGAGTAAAAATGAAGTAGTGGGTATACGCTTTTGCTGCATTGCTGTTAATTAATGCTACCAGTTGTCAAGTCACTGAACTATTTGCATTTGTGAAATTGCAGAATATTCTTGTGGAACAGCTGGAGTTGTGTGTTGAGTACCTCTGGAAGTCTGAGAGATATGAGCTTATTGCTGAGGTTAACAAGCCTATCATTGCTGTTTTTGAAAAGCAGAGGGACTTTAAAGTAAGTGAGTGTTTGGTTTGGGTCTTTTTAATTATCCTAAGGCAACAGTAAAGTTCAAAACTTTTAGGGGAAAAATGTGCTTTCTTTAAAAGGAACATTTTCTTTCTTCTTGACTGTAATTTCTCTTTTTAATGTTTTGCGCCGTGAGAAAATAAAAAACTCAAGTGTCTTCCCTGCCTTTTTTCAGCATCAATGCAACAGTAAACGTAAAAAGATTTCCAACAAACCTCGTCGTAGCCAGTGGATATGATTTTTTACATGGGTTTTAAACGAAGAGCACATTTGCACTGTATTTAAGTTTAGAAAATGCTGATAAATTGTGTGATTTCTTCACAATTTCAGGGTTTCTTAATTTTTATTTATTTGGCAATTTCAATACTTAATGTATAGCTAGATGATGATCTCATTTACTTATTTTTCTGGGTTTAAATTTAAAGAGACCCAAAGTGGTAGGGAGCAGTAAGCTGTATACTGAGGAAGCAGGTCCTCAGAATTTAACTTAGCTGAAATTTTGGTTCACTATCCTGAGAAAGTGCTGCTCAGTGGTAATTGAGGAAGGCACATCTTTGTGTCGGGAGCTGATTGGAGTTGTGGCACCTTGTTCTCACCTGCACAAAATACACTTGTGTTCTCTGACCTCTTACTAGGTCAGCACCACTGTCTGGTGGTGGGATGATTCTCTTCCTGTGTGACCCTGCACACAAAGGCTCCACTGTCACAAAACTCCTCAGAAGATTACACAAACCTTGAAATGAACCTTGACTGACTGCTAACAAGGTTAAACTATTCCCTTAGCATGTACAGCCATCTTTGCAAAGGTTTGGGAACCCAGTTAAGACAAGCCACAGCTGTGCAGGGCTGTGGTGGCATTTCCCAAGGTGCTGGCATGCCTTTACCTCTCCTCCCTCTGCCTGTTTGTTCATGCAGAGACTGTCTGACCTGTACTACGACATCCACCGCTCCTACCTGAAGGTTGCAGAAGTGGTGAACTCTGAGAAACGTCTCTTTGGGCGATATTACCGGGTGGCATTTTATGGACAGGTAAGTGAACTTGGGTTCTTTTGTCTCCAAAGAGTCACAGATCTCAGACCTGTTCCTGATATAGTTCAGGGAAGCACTTGGTAGTGAATCACAGGATAGAAGCTGCCTCGTGGGTCAGACTGCCAGCAGGATTTCAGTCAGGAGAGAGAGCACTCGGTTGCCTCGGTGTAAACCACTGCTGTGGATTTAGTGATGTATTGGAGAACAGACTTGTGTGTCAGCTTTACTTCTTGACTTTATCAAGCAAAGCTGAGAGTGAGGCAGGGCAGGTTTTTTCAAACTACAACATAAATAGAACCAGATAAGACGTCTTTGATATATGGCACTCTCCTCTAATAGAGCTTAAAGCAGAGCAGTATGCAGTAGATGCTTTGTTGTGTTTTTCACTGACTCTGCCTTCTGCTTCCAGGCCACCTCTGATTCTGTGCAATGTACTGTAGAATAGTATTACTCTTTCTGCTGTGCTTCAGCATCCTTGAAGCATTATTTTGTGCTTTCTTCCACCACAAAACAGTGTAGCAATCCAGCATGTTCCTTTTAGTCCTGGTTTTGGCAAGCATACAACTTCCTGTGCTCTGAAATATAAAGTGTGTAAACAACAGATTGATGTGAATCATTCTGTTTGCTAATTAGATTTTAATGCAGAAATTTGCTCTTTTCTCCTTTTGATCTTATTCAAGGCTGTGGTAAGTCTAGTTCTATTGCATGTTTTGTTTAATTCTCCTCACACATCCTCCATCCTTCCCTGTACTGTTACTCAATATTAATTTTCCTGTGCTCTCAGTTCTTTGGTTTGTGGCAGATGAAATAACGTTGCTGCATTCATTGTTGCATCTTGCAAACTAACTTTTGTTCGTTCAGTTACCTGAATTACTGAGCTGTATCTGTCATCATGTTGTGTGTGCACGGTGGGGCCCAATGCTGCGTCATCTCATCTCAGTGGAGGTTCATCCCAGCTTCACGGGGAGCAGGATTGGACCCCTTCTTCCTCTGTTGAAAGTCTCAGGGTAGCATTAATGCTGTTTGAATGCAAGCCTGTTTTCCTGGCCTGTGCAGCAGCTCCCAAGTGGAGGGCTGTTGTGTCAGTCTGAGGGCTTTGGCAGCGGTCACTGGAGCACTCTGGGCAGGCAGTGGCCGTGGTCCTGGCAGTCCCTTGCAAGAGCAAGCAGATGGGGAGTCAGAGGGGAATGGCAGGTCCTGGCTATCTGGACAGATTAGCAAAGCCAAACTTGGCTAATGCAAGGAGGAAGTGAGCTGCACCTAAGGAAGGGCAGAGTTTTCCTTATGCCTGGCCTTCCTCAAAATGGGAGCAGCACAGGGCAAAACAGGGCTCTCCTACTTGCAGCCCCCTGCCAGCACTCTTCCAGAGCCCAAGCTCTCCCAGTGCGTAACTTAGCTGCATCACTTCTGCTGAACTGGGTTAGCATCTCTCTAACAGTACAATGACTTTCCAGGTGCCAGTGCCACAAGGGCAACTTCATTTAAACAGCTTTAGTGCTCTAAAGTGTATGACTTTGTCATAGCTGTGTCTCTCTGTTTGTTCCCCCCAGTCACTGGGCTCTAAATGCAGCAAGCACTGCTTTCTCCTCGCCCTTTGCAGGAGACATGTGATGTGGCTGCTGTTCCTTAACTGAAACAAAAGCTGCAGAGAAAGCAGATTAAAGAACAAAAGAATAATGTTAATACTGGGAGGGAGAATTTTGGGGGTTCTTAGTGGAGAAGGATGATCTGCAGCTGCACCTGAAAACTGTTCTTCATGCAAAGGCAGAGGCAGTATTTGGTTGCTGCATTGCTGCAGGGACCCTGTGCAAGGATGGTTTGAATTAATGTGATCCTCAGGGAGGACGCAGTCGTCTGTTTTCACCAGCAAGCTTTATTTGCCAGCTCAGGGAGCCGGAGCTGATGGCAGCTGCTGTTTTAGACTGCACATTCTGTTAAGGGCCTTTGGTGACAATATCATTGCACCCCCAAGTGACCACACTAGCCAGTGCATCTGAGTTTACTCACAGATGACTGTTTGAGAAGTCAGTATCTTTCTCGAATTATTGTTAAATATATTGGGTAGCTGAGAACTCATATTGTGCTGATAAGCAAAGACATTAAGACGTGGTTTTCAGAGCAGTGTCAGGTAAAGGTAGAGCTGAGGGTTTGTTCTCCTGTGTGTGCAAGAAGCTGTAGAAGTTGGAGGGCAGAGTTTCATAGTGATCACACTCACTCATTTGATAGAGATAGGGAAGGATCCATTAGATGCCACTTCCTGGCAGGTCAAGCAGAAGACTACCTCAGCACCTTTCAGCAAAGGGCAGAGAAGGGTCTGATGTACTGTGAGCTGCAAGGCTGTGTCTGGAGGTGTGTGGGGAAGAGGAAGGGCCTTATCAGAACTCCCACAGTGATAGGCCTGGGCCACAACTTGCATCTCAGAACATCAGAGCTCAGTGGAAATCAGTAACTTATTGTCTAGGAGCTCATCTGCCTGCCATCACCATCAGCTGCTCCCTGGAATAATTTTTGTCTGTGAGGCTGTGTTGTCCTTGCAGGACAAAACCAGTGAGGATGAAAATAATCCAGGGATATGCATCGATAATGTAACCTTGGCTGCTTAATATTTTAAAATCCTGAAATTGGAGGATATTTGGCTTCTGAAAAGTATTTAATCTTACTTTTAATAATCTTTGCCAGACATATAGCATATGGCAGACATGATTATTTATAGCTCACAGTTAACTTCTGCGTGTCACTTGTCAGCTGAAATACTGTAGGGAATATGTACTTAAATGATGTCTCTTGCATTAGAGATAAGACTAAATCTGTTAGTTGTTTGTTTTCAGGTATTTTTTGGTAAGTAAAATGATTAACAGAGATGTCATCTCAGTGTGCCATGCAGCATCAGCAGAGACTTGGCACTTACATATAAACACTGTGTTCCAGCATGCAAACATACACAGAATCAGGGTTTAAGGGCATAAACTATATTCTAGCTTTCTATGTGATTAATTTGGAAAACATGAGGGGTTTTGTTGAAAACACTGAATAGTAATAGATAGTAGATGTCTTTTGACAGAAACTGTCCTGAGTAGCATGTTTAAGTATGGTTGCATCAAACTAATGAGGTTTTCCCACATAAAGCAGTTTTGCTTCAGTGGAAACAAGATCAGAAACCAGATTATAATCCTGTAGATCTTTTCTCAGTGTAATCAATAGGAAGTCAACTGCCTGCCCAGCTCAGCAGATGTTTATAGGATGTCAACTTTGGACAAGCTCTATATTTTTTCTGTAATTACCTCTGAAGTTCTTCATATGCCCATGGAATTTAATTGATAATGTTGCTAAAAATCATGCAATGTTAGAAGGTCACTGTGAGACTGATGAAAATGCTGTCAGATGAGCTGCTGTTGCAGCTAAGTTATTGGTTTTCAGTACTGCCTACAGTACTTCTGGCACTTGCCAAATTAAAATTAAAAGACAATTTTATTGCCCCTTGTCCTCACTGAAGGAGAAGACAGAGATGCACATATTTATTAATCCCTATTGAAATAAAGCTTGAGGAATTTTCTCCTCAAGTAGCAATGAAATTCATATCTTATTATATTTTAATTGTGCTTTGGGATTTTTTGTGAAGATTTGCCTGGTCAATAATTTTAGTGGGCAAAGTTGAAATACACTTCCAGATAAAAGGGCTGGATTTTGTATGAGTATCTTCTGATGAGATTTTGGAGGTGTCTCTTGCCTTCATTAGTTTCTGCTTCTCTGTTTTTCTGCATATGGCAGTTTGCTTAGGCATATTGTAGAATTAGCTGTCCAAGCCACATCATGTGAAGTTCAAAGGGCCTTGGGTCTGACATCGTTAATGCTCTCTGCCTTTCCCGCTATTCCTGCAGCTTCAGGTGTTTTCCCCTGGGTCACTTTGCATTAAGGTGAAAGGAAGAGGCTTTGAGTGCAACTGCAGTGGTGCACATCACCAAATTGCATATGAAATCCTAGGAGGAGGGCAGGTGCTGCTCATGGCTTTGGGACGAATCAAGTTCTTGTTAATGGGGCACCTGCTGCTTTCTGCTCGCCTGGGAGAGCTTCTCCTGGAGCGCTGATGTACATGTTCCTCTTCTAGCAGTTGAGTGTCTCACCTGCAGGTGATGCAATGCTCTGTTAATTTTCAGATGTTGGCATTTCTTCTGAAGCCTGACAGATGCATGTTCAGGCCTTCAATGGAGCCTTTTATTAAAGCTCTGCCAAGTCCATCCAGTGTATAAAATAATGACCTTAGCAAGATTGTACCTTTTTTGCAAAGGAGCACGCTCTGTTTTTTGTTTTTCTTTTTCTTTTCAAACATGAATAATTTGCTCATTGTCTCTGGAAATGCTGCTATTCTATATGGCCTTTCGAGGTGCCACCAGACTTCCTTTTCAGCTGCCCTGAGGAGATGCAGACTGGTTCCCAGGTGCTCCCCATGCCATGGCCGTGGGCAGCAGTGCCCAGCCTGTGCCTGCACACGTGGCTCCCAGAGGATGCGCTGCAGGTGACGTGCTGCACACAACCCAGCTGGGCTCAGTGTCCAGCAAACAGCTGTTAATTGAACCAGATTGTTAAGATTTAAAGAATTTTTAATGTCATGTTTTTAATCCATGAAGGATTTTTTCATCATACATCCATCAGCATTTTCAAGAAAACCCTTTAACTCTTTAAGCAGCTTGGTCTCTTACGTGAATAAATGTGTAGGGATCTTTTCCTGGGTAACTGTGGAGACTGCAGACCACTATAAACACTGACCTCTAGGCACATGTCTGCTAGGAGTGGACAGAGGTAAGCTTTTAACTTAGATGCTGGAAGTGGCCTACTGAAGGCTCTGGTGGGTATACAGGCAACCTTGTGTCCTCCTGTAAGCACCTCATTTAGGCTTTGCCCTGCCTGTTAAGTTCACTGTACCCTCCTGTTTCTTTCCAAACAGGGCTTTTTTGAAGAAGAGGAAGGTAAAGAATATATCTACAAAGAACCCAAATTAACTGGCTTATCTGAGATCTCTCAAAGGCTGATGAAACTTTATGCAGACAAGTTTGGAATAGATAACGTGAAGATCATCCAGGATTCCAACAAGGTATGGACATGTGGTTTTGCCCAAGGGAGAGAACTACTGAATGCATGGTTCACATTTTGAGAGCTGTGTTTCGAATGAATGTCATCTCAAGTGTATGTGTAAACTACTCTGTATTTTTTCTTTTTTTTCCACCATCCAGACAACTAAAACAAGCCTGGCAGGTGCTTTAGGGAAATGCTAGTGTTCTAGCAGGGCATCCCAGTCAGCAGGAGATGAGGAGGCAGATGTTTGGTGCAGTGCAGAAGCAGGTTATTTCTGTCTTGTTTAGCTTTCATGTACTTTTGCCAGTGGCTATATTCAAAGGTCCCACTCTTCTTGGGGACCTTTTGGTTAAATATCTTTGTTTTCATCCATCATCTGAGTATTACATTTGGAAGCATCAGTTTTCATCAGTACAGCTGTAAATAAATAAATACATAAAAAATGTAATGGATGCCTTGGAAGCTCATCACACTAAACATAACTTCACTGTTTGCTGCTCTTACCCAGGTGAACCCCAAAGACCTGGATCCCAAATATGCCTACATCCAAGTCACCTATGTCACACCTTTCTTTGAGGAGAAGGAGGCCGAGGATCGAAAGACTGACTTTGAGATGCACCACAACATCAACCGCTTTGTGTTCGAGACGCCGTTCACGCTCTCAGGGAAGAAGCACGGGGGTGTGGAGGAGCAGTGCAAGAGGCGCACGATCCTGACCAGTACGTCTGCTTGGCTGCTGCCCGCTCCCATCCCAGCTTTCCCAGCTGAGCCCAGAAGGGCAGGTCCAGTGCCAGGTGTCCATCAGTCAGTTGTGCAGGATGATAACTCATCTTTTCACTGTGTCTGTTGGCAGTGTGCTTCCTTACAGACCTGCTGACCATCTTAGGGATAGTTATTTTCATTCAGGTGCTTTATTTTTCCTTGTAATTGGCATCTTAACTGTACTTGCAGTGATGTAACTTGGGAGTGGTTCTGCTGGAGGCAGTTTAGCAATAAGAACCCTATATTTCTTTTAATAATAAACAAGCCAAAGAAAGAACCAAGTAGGGTGTCTGCTCTGCTAAGAGTAAAACTTGCAGATAGGAATTTTTGTTCAAAATGGGAGTACAATACATTAGAATTTTTTTAAGCTAGAGGTAAGATTTCAATTGGTGTTTTAAGGCAGGAATGTCAGGAGCACTGGATATGTCTTCTCTTAATGAGTCATATTAAACTGAAGTTTTTAGCTCCTTATCATGATTGAAATCTCTCTTTGAGAAAGCATCCTTTGTGAGACTACTACTGAAGCTTGACATGTCTGAATTTTGATGTATGAGGAACTGTCTGAGTTGGAGGTGTTGTTCTCATGGGCAGCCATGGGCAGAGAGGCTGATGTTCACAGCAAAGACTCCCAAGTGACAGAAAATCCAGTCCCCACCAACTTCAGTGTAGCTGCCTCCCCCAAAGGACAAAGTGAAAAAAACTGCTTACAGTGCAAAGCAGAGTCACCTAAAAGTTTTGTTCTGGCAAGTCAGGAAAGTGGCACAGATGTCTGAGGGTGTCTTGTTACATGACACAGCTTTGCTTGTAAGAAGAAGAAAGGAGGAATAGCTTGTGTGCAGGTTTTTTAGGTGCTTGAGCAGCAGTAGGTGTTTTGAGATCTGTATTGAAGCAGGTAGTTTCACTGACTTGAAAGTTATGCTCTGTCTGACAAAAACAGAGACGGCTGTTCTTCTGGCAGAATATTTTCCCTGCATTATTACATGCTGTCCTCAGCTCCTACTGCTCTCAGCTTTGCTCCATCTTTGGTATTAGGTGGGAATTTGATGACCTCCTCTTCTCCCCTGTGTTTCCCTTTGGCAGGGACCTCACCTCAGTGCTTTTCACTAAAGGAAACATTCTTTTCTTCTTTTTTTCTTTTTTTTCCCACTCCTGTTTGATAAAGTCATGTATTTTCATTTGTTTCTTGTGTAAACTTAGGTGCTTTTAGTTTGAGAAGAAAGCAAGGCTTCTGCTATGACTGGAGGAGTGGTGAAGTAAATTGTGCTTGGGTGGCTGGAGTGGCACCTGCACTGCATCTCTCCTCCAGAGCCTGCTGGGCAGAGGGCAAGTGCAGTCTGGCTGCAGTCCTTAGTTCACTGGCTCTCTGCCATGCCTGGCTCATGCTTCCAGCTCTGGAAGTCTTGGGTTTCCTGCTCTCCAATGAGACAGACACCCTGTAAACTGGAGCTTATTTAGGAAGCAGATGCTTAGCAGAGAAGGACATGCATGGAGTTTGGGAGACCTTCCAAAGTATGTAGGGCAATCAGAAAAGAGTGTTAGTTTAGATCAGACTTAATGTGCTGTAACAGTACCTTTGCCAAACTCCCTGAGATCCATGAAAGGCCTTGACTGGAAGTAAAGAGTTTTTGAGGTGAATAATTCCTCTGTCAGCTCCCATAGCAGTATTTAGGTTGAATGTTAGAAGTACCTCTTCACTGCTTTAAAGATGATGTTTAAATAGTAGGTTCATCTGCGGGTGGGTGTCCTGGTTTAACCTCAGCTGGCAGCTAAGCCCCACACAGCCACTCACTCACTCAGCATCCTCTGGTGAGGTGGGGAAAATCAGAAGTGTAAAAATGAAAAACTCATGAGTTGAGATACAGACAGTTTAATAGGTAAAGCAAAAGCTGCACAAACAAGCAAAGCCAAACCAGGGGTTCAGTCACTGCTTCCCATGGGAAGGCAGGTCCAGCCATCTCCAAGAAAGCAAGGCTCCATCACATGCAACAGTGTCTTGGGGAGACAAACACCATAACTCTGAATGCCCCTCCCCTTTCCTCCTCCTTCCCCCAGCTCAGTTGCTGAGCATGACACCATATGGTCTGGAAGATCCCTTGGGTTAGGTGGGGTCAGCTGTCCTGGCTGTGTCCTCTCCCAACTCCTTGTGCATCCCCAGTCTCCTCTCTGGTGTGTGGGGTGAGGAGCAGAAAAGGCCTTGATGCTGTGTAAGCCCTGCCCAGCAATAACCGGAACATCCCTGTGCTATCAGCGCTGTTTCCAGCACAAATCCAAAGCACAGCCCTGTACCAGCCTACTGTGAAGAAAATTAACGCTGTCCCAGTCAGCACCAGCACGGTGAATGATTCCCAGTTCAGCTAAGCTAGAAGCTCCTGCCTCTAACATGAAATATATTCGATGTGATGGTTTTAGCTGTCTGAAGTTCAGTGTGGACTTACAATTTGGTGCTTTAACTCAGAAAAAAATTGTGGATTCTAAAATCTGAGCACTGAGAGCTTTTTGCTACCTGCATGTGACAGAGTTTGGTATCAAACAATGAGGAGTTCAAAAGGAAGTGCTCTTCCAGGGCCAGGTACATTAGAATTCAGTTTGGACCCACTATGTCACTTCTACTCATTTAGTGATTAATTTTTATGGATTGATAAAGAGATTGACAAAGTCAGAAGCTAATACTTTGACTTAATTGTTTTGCTTTCCTAAATCCTGTCATGTTGTGTGAGTTCTCTGATCCATTTCTCTCTCTCGAGTAGCCAGTCACTTGTTTCCCTATGTGAAGAAGCGGATTCAGGTCATAAGCCAAACCAGCACAGAGCTGAACCCCATAGAAGTGGCCATTGATGAGATGTCCAAAAAGGTTTCGGAGCTCAATCAGCTTTGCACAATGGAAGAAGTGGACATGATCCGACTGCAGCTCAAGCTCCAAGGAAGTGTCAGTGTCAAGGTAATGACAATTTCCTGCCTTTTTTCTCTTTTTTTTAAATGCATCTACCTAAATTTTTATTCTGATTTTCATAATTCCAGGCACTTTTTGTCTTTGGCATACCTTGGATTCCAGTGCTGTTAGATCCCACTCCAAACACACTACGGAATGGAAAGCTTTCCACTGGAATTGATGACTGCTGGTTTTATGTGCTAATATAATTATCTCATTCAAGTCTACTCTAGATAACAATTAAGACCTTTCCAACAAGACCGTCACGGATCACTTGAGAATATGGCCCATCACAAGCAAGCAGATTATTTAAAGGGAGTTTTGCTAGGATTGGCTTTGTCATTTCCTATTTAGGAAAGGTGGGATTGTGAAAGGCATGTGTATTCCTGGTGCTCTCATGGAAATGTCTTCAAACAAACATGGAGCTGTCTGGGTGGTCAGCTAGCTGGGGACTTTGAAAGGCCAGCACAGATCGGCAGCTTGTATGAGGTTGAGCAGCTCCTGTTTGCTCAATAGAACTCTTCAGCTTCCATCCTGGTGACAAAAGGAGTGAGGTGATGTTCTCACAAGCTAGGTTGCCTGAGGCCAGTCTCCAAGCCTTGGAACACAAGAGAAACAGCAAGGAATGGCTTGTTCTCTGAACCTAAACTGTATTTTTCACCCAGGTAAATGCTGGACCAATGGCCTACGCTCGAGCTTTTCTTGAAGAGACAAATGCTAAGAGATATCCTGATAATCAAGTTAAGCTTCTGAAGGAAATCTTCAGGTAAACATTAACTTTAGGCTTTTCACCCCCCACACAGCACATAGGACACTCTGCATGGCACAGGTAGGTGAGACATGAAATCAGGCTGATTTCAACCAGCCTAATTTACATCTGCATTTACCCTATCTTACAAGTCATTCCTAAGAAACATTTACTGGAGTTTTGGGCTGCCCTAGTAGAATACATTCCTTTTCATCTGAGAATGAGTTCTGAAATTTCACTTCTAACAAGGTGCAATTTGCAAAGAGGAGAAGAGATACAGTATTGTGTATATATAGATATTTTTTTTCATTACTACAAAACTTGTATCATTGGTTTTTTGTGTTTTTGTGCTTGCAGGCAGTTTGCTGAAGCCTGTGGACATGCCCTCGATGTCAACGAACGCCTTATTAAGGAGGACCAGTTTGAGTATCAGGGAGAGATGAAGTCTCATTACAAGGATATGCTCAGCGAGCTCTCTGTAGTTATGAATGAACAGGTCAGACCATCTATTTTGGTGCTGGTTGGGCTCAATGAGGGTGGCTATTTGTGTCTTCTAGTGACAAATGAAGCTGTAGAGCAAAATACTAGAAGTAAAACCTTGCAATGCAATAGTTACTGAGAAAACAGTTCACTTTTTGGTTTTGGTTTTTGTTTCTTCCCCTCTTTGCTTTTTTTTAATAGAGGTATAGTCTATATACTGAATCTGATCACTAAAGATCTGTCTTCTGCCTGCCTTGTTACATATTGAAAAGCTGAATGTTTGTGAGGCTAAATGCTGACTGGGGTTTAGAGGCATAGAAAGATAGTCAGTCTAAACTAGTGCTTTATGCTTTGCTTGCTTTGTCCTATATAGCTGTGATGTATTTAATTAAAACAGTAAATTGCTATTAAGATGTAGCTTA
Organism: Platysteira castanea; assembly: GCA_013397175.1. NCBI lineage: Eukaryota > Metazoa > Chordata > Aves > Passeriformes > Platysteira > Platysteira castanea. The sequence goes on from VYXC01011363.1 coordinate 534,368, forward strand.
TAACCATAGGAGGTATCTTTTATCATTTCTATTTATATTCATTCTTCAGAGAAATTTATTTTTTAACATTTTTTTAATTTGAATACACTGTCAAAATAGATGCCATGTATTTTAGCAGCTTGAGAAGGATGAGCATGCATGGATACATTATATGAACTGCATCCCAAAATTCTGAATTGGACTCCAGTGCACACTTGCAGCTATTCTACTGCTGTGTCCAGGCAGAATTTTTTTTTAATGTTTTCTGTTTCGATTAAATATTGAGCGATTCTGCATACTGAAGTGCTAATTAAACCGTATTTAATTATATCTCTGCATGCTTATGTGTAGGCTATCTTAGATTGCATCTGATAAATAGTTCTTCTCTAATAGTTGTGCTGCATTTCCAGGTGCCTGTAGCATCCAAAAGCACTGCTGGTGTAGAGTTACTTGGTTTAACCACTGGTATCAGTAGTGGCATCTCCCAGAAGTGCCTAATTGGCACTCTATTACCCCATGCTGTCTTATTCATCTTCACATATGAGGAGAATAAGGATTGACCTGAATTTTTTGCCCATTATTGTACTTACTGTGGAATTGAGTGAGTTTTTCACTGGGTGTAAAGCTCCTAATTGCTTGGAGGCCTGGTGCCTGCCACATGGAGGTCAAGCTCAGGGGTGACTGCAGTTCTGGGAGTTGTGCTGCTCTCCTGTTTAGGACTATAAAGACTTGTGAACCTCAAGCATTCCAGTGATTTTATCATAACTACTATTTATCACTGTTTTATTAAGTATGTAAGTGTTAAGGATATTATTTTTTAATCAATATTCATGCATCTCCCAAGGAATTCATTTTGGCCATCTACTCAGTGTGCATAGGCAGCACCATATGTCTTGTGGGAACCACTGCTCCCCACAAGAATGGAAAATGGATGGTCAGCTCAGTTGAGGCATGAGCAGCCCATGAGCTTCAGCATTCACAAAACATTTGGAGAGTTCTGTTAAATGCTCATACCTGTATTTATATCAGTGAGCTCTGAGTTTTCTTCATACTAAATAATACAAAATTACTTGTACAAAGCAATGCTGATGTGTAAAGAGTTCATGCAACAAAAGTCAAAACTGTCATCTGTTTTACAAAAATCATTTGAATTTTAAAGTCCACCCTGAAAACAGTCTCCCACTTGCAGTCCTTTGGGGAAGCCTATAAAGGGATGGCCCCATTTTCCGAGCAGTGTGGGGTTTTGAGAAAACACTACTCCTCTTGCAGTGAACTCATGAACTCACTGCTTCTGAGCAGAGTATTGCCTCAGAGAAATCACTTGCCATAAACTGTGGCTGAAATATTTATGTCACAGTTGGAAAGCTTGAGGCTCTCTTGCATCTGTGCTGTGTGCTTTACACCAGTACGATTTGCCATCTTTCCCATTGTCGTATTCAAGAGAGTTTTGTTTCTCACCTACTGACAGTGACTTTTTCATCACCATATGTTTTTCTCTTTTTTGTTTTGTTTTGTTTTTCTTTTCTGACAGCTCTGTCATGGTCCTTGCTTATACAGCTTCTCTTCTTCCCTGTCTAACATTTCCCTCAATACTATAGCCAAAAGTGGTATGTTCATTTTTCTTACATCTATTTTTTCTTTTAATGTCATATACTTCCCTCACTTCCTGGTTTTTCTGCTGGGTGTTTGTTTAATTTCATCTCTAATGACTCCCTTCTCAGGGAGTTAAAAAAAAAAAAAATCCAAGGTATATGTGTGATGTGTTGTCCATGTGCAGTCTTGAGAGGCCTGTTCTTTAGGATCCTAGTTGCGAACTGTGGGGAGGCCAGTGAGGCAGCTCGACAAGAGCCCCCTAATGCAAAAGCAAGTGACAACAGTAGCGAAAATGGCCAGGGAGTGCCCAAGTCCCAGTACTCTTCCTGCAGCCCGTGGTGTGAGAGCAGCTCCTCCCCAGAGCTGCCCCAGCTGCTGGCTCAGGCACTGAAGCTGACTGTGGTCATGTCTGCCCGAGTGACAGCTGAGGTGTGGCTGGCCAAGGACAGCTGGGGGTTGATGGCGCAGGCTTACACCTGGAGCTTTGTCAAGGGGAGAGGTTTCTCTTCGTTGCTGGTGCTGTGTGGTCAGTGGGGATGGTCCCAGTCTCTGCTGTGGATGCTACAACAAAGTGCCCATGGAGGAAGACAGGTTTTCAATCTGCTTTTATAGGAATAAGTAGGAAAAAAGCGCTATTACCAAAGCTAGAAGAGCTTCTTCAGAAAAAATATCTTCCTTCTTGCTAAAGCCTATCCATAGGACAGAGAAGAGCAAGGTTTTGCCACTGCTGCTCCCCTGCAGCTCTGCGCACAGGCTCAGCCTGGCACTTGGTCCCAGCCCTGCTGCCCAGTGTGTGCAGCTCTGTGGGGCTGCTGCATCCCCAAATGACAGCGTGGGCAGAGCTGCACCTGTCCGTGCCACGGTCAGGAGGTGCAATGCAGATGTCTGTAAGTTTGTAAAGTGTAGGGGACTTTTCAGTTGTGAGAGTGGTGCAGTTCAGGGAACCCCATGGAGCTCAGCAGGAGCCAGCCCAGCCCCATTCTACTCCTGACTCAGAGGATGTCATCCCTGCCCCTGCAGCCTCCAATTACCAGGGAAAGGTCCTTTTCCTCTGTCAGATCCTTGGCATCATTGTGTAACAATTAAAAATGGGAAATCCCTGGTTAAACAGTGAACACTTCAGGCACCAAGCTATTCAGCTCTCTCTCACTGTTGCTTATTTTTCTCTTTTTGCTGAAAAGATTGCCTACAAGGAGGACTCAGCAAAACATCCAGGGATGGAGCGCACGTATTCACGAGTCATCCATAGAGTCAGCTCCTCTGTGCCAGCAGCAACCACTCCAGCAAATCCTGATGCTTGACTGCAGCGTGGGGAACATACAGCCTCAGGAAGATCTGGTGTCTGGGGTGGGCTTTTGTCTTTGTTGTTTGGGATATTTTTTCCTTTTAGATTAATAGTACTGAAAATTGAGCATGGACAATACATGGAAAAAGCTTTGAGGGTTAAGATTTTAATTTATTGGAAGTCTTCACGGTATTATTTTTAAAAATGCAAGCTTGAGATTTTTTTTATTTTTTTGCCTGCCCCAATATGTGCACATTCCCTCTCTTTTTTTCTTTTTTTTTTTTTTTTCTTTTTTGTTGTCAATTTTTGGTTTTGAGCAGCCTTTATTAAGCCAGGCTGATTATGAAATTCCCATTGAACAGACAGGTACACAGCGAACCCTAAGTTTGCTATAAATGATAATATATCTAATACTAAGTCCTAGTATACATATATTTTAAAGGTCAGAGTGGATGTTTTATAACATTTAAGCATATTGCAATTGTAAATAGAAGATGTGTAAAATATGTCATTTTTACAAAATTTAAAAAAATATCTTTTTAGTTAATTATGACAGTACTAAGAATATGGATAACATTTCAGTTACCATTATATTAAAATATTTGTGTATGTGTATAAAAGCGTCCATAAAATTTTCTCTTTGAAGGTGTGTGCATGGGTTCATTCCTAGGACAGCACTCTCCAGTGTGGTGGAGATCAGGATGTCTCCTGCATCCTGGCTGTCTGTCGTGTTTTGGATGCTGATAGAGACACTTATGACCATCTGCAGAATGGGACTTTGGATTCTCTCCGTGGCCCCAGACTGAAGTCACCCTGAGAAACAGACTTGGTGTAGTTCTCCTGCTTGAGGCCGAGAAAACTGATTTTCCTTTGAAGTTCAGAGTCCCAGATTTTGCCCAGGGCACGTTGGGAAACTTTGTGCCTTTAGTGAGATGTTTGTTTCAGTTTCTGCATTATGCTGGGATAAGATGGAGTGATTCTGCCAGTTCTTAGGAGTTCCCTTTAACCTCAGGAGTTCCCTGAATGTTCATTCATAGAAAATCCCTGCTTTCAGCAGTCCCTGCTCATAGTGCCTGTGTGTTAGAATTCTTCTTTCCTGTGCACACAGTCCCCACAATTCTGCTGGTTTTTTTCTGTTTAGCTCATTTTCCCTGGAGAAGCTTTGGTGATTTGACGCTGCGTGTCCCTTTTACCTGGCCCTGCCCTCGGTCAGAGGGAACGCGGCGTTGTCTTCAAATAGCGTCCTTGCTACTCAGTGGGCAGCAGGAGAGACACAGCCGGGAAGACGGTCTTGCCAGTTGTCTCTATGCGCTTACTCCTCTGGGGAGGCTCGCGCCAGGTCACCTGATGTGAGGCAAAGCGTCGCCCAAGGACAAAGGAAGCGAGAGGGGCCACTGGTATGGTTTCCAGGAAGCTTTATTCCTCGGAAGGGTCAGAGACCAAATGGCGACGAGCAAGGGTAGCAGGAACTTTTAAAGGGGGGCGTACACAACTGAGGGTCCAATAGGGAGCGGGCAAAGGGGCGTATACAATGAGGGCATAACCAATGGTAGAACTGGGGAGGCGGGAGTTACAGCATACAACCAATGAACAACCGAAGATACCAGAACTCTCTAGAACTAGGGGAGGTTACAACAATCAGGGTGCCACCCAATGGGAGTGACCTACACCTCTGTCCCGCTCATGGAGCCACCCTCAGATCCGCTCTCAAGGGCGGGGAAATCCGCCCATGGGATGGCCATAACCTGATTGGCATTGCGGGGCCACCGCAACAGTGATTCCCCTGAGGCCTCCACAGGTTTGTTCAGGACAGTGGCCAGCACTATGTCTTTCTACCTGGGGGTACCAGGAGGAATTTTCCAGTGTTTTGGCTCATTCTGCTCTCCTGTCTCTTCTCACCCCAAGTTCCCAACTGGTGCATCTCAGCTGGAGTTGTAGCCTGGCCCTGCAGGCCAGTACCAAGGGTGGCCTCTGAATTGACCCCATCTCTGTATGCAAGGCAGAGGTGCCATCACCCAGCCTCCACCTGCTTGCATGTGCTGCCAGCACCTGCTGCTGTCTCACTCAGCAGATCAGGAGTTTTCCAGAATCCTTTGCTAAGGTTCAAAATCCCCTCAGTGTCCTTGCCTGGTGGCGGAAGGAGGGGAGTGGTTGGGACAGGCACACCATGGTTTGGGATGGCCCTGCTCCAGCATCAGTGCAGGGACAGCGTGACCCTCACCCAGGGCTTGGGAAGAGCCCGAGTTCTCACCTGGGCACTTCACAGGAGCGTCAGCCACACAGCTGGACAGGAACTGAGCCCTCCTCAGCCTCACCTCAACAGGCCCAGCTGTGCTCTTCGGACATTGCTCTGCAAAACCAGCAGTCTACTGAAAGGAATGATGCCTGGCCCAAATTTTAACTTGCTTTATGCTGTATATATAGTGGTAGGTGAAGTTTTACCTACTGTTTACATAGAGATAGAGATAGAGATAGAGATATAGATACAGATATATATGAGAGGAACCCATATATATTTTTTATATATATATACGACATCAGTGGTGGCAGCAGGACTGCACCATACAGAGAGGTAAGTGAGCACAGAGTCCTCTTGGTCCCTTGGTTTGTTGGTCCCACTGGACTCATTTTGTGTTTATGGGTGGGTACTTCAGAAGCCATCAAGGTGATTTGGAGACAGACTGTTTCTAATTAATGTTCACAAGAAATGAGCAACTACATCTGTTGTTGGCCATCTTTGGGAATAACTAGATTGCATAAGCATGGTTTGCACTGAGGGAATGTTGCAGGCTGGTGCCAGGCTGGGCTGAAGCCAAGCTGTGGTCTGTGAAGCAGAGGTAAGGAAATCCCTGGATTGTTTTCTCAATAGATTGCACACAAAATGAGTTTCATGAGTAAGTCCAAGGGCTCTGGGATTTGGTTTATTTTAAGCAACCAGCTCTGCAGCCTCCTCTGGAGCTTGAGAACCAGCCCATATTCTGGGGTTGCCTTGTTGCTGGTGTTCGAGATGAGTGTAGCTGGGTCCTTGCTCCAGATGGCTCTTCCCCTCCTGCAGTGTTCACACACCTTAAACTTATTCGGGTGAAGGCAATTAGCACAAACATTAGCTTTGAACCAAGGCTGCAGCAGGGAGAGAAAACAAAGCATTAGACCGTGGGTGGTCCCAGCGTTTGAGGGGAGAGAATGGAAGAATTGCAGGACTCATTGTGAGGCTGTAGGATGATTACAAGGACGGGGCTTGGCCCTTTGCCATAATAAAATCCATCAACCCAAACTGCAGAAGTCAGATGTGTAGCACTGAATCTCATACCCACCCTGTCCGTGATGCGGTAGGAAAAGGCTCTTCATACAACTGCTGCTTTTTAAACTCATAGGATTAATGAGGTCTGCACCATTTTTTCTTTTCTACCAAAAGCTCCCCTTTGAGACTCCTTTTGTCTAGGGCAGCCACAAGCTCATGATTGGCTGTTCTTGGAGCTGAGGTTTTCTCCAGTAAATTATTTCACAGTCTATTCTTACACCTTTTCCTCCAGCTGGAGGAGGCCTATCCCCCTGGTGCTGTAGGTGAAGCTGGTGAAAGATCCCTTTTCATCTGAGGAAGGAGATCTGCTTGTGCCAGACTCAAATCGAGCTTCTTTAAAAACTTTACAGAGTGCAAAAGAAATTATTCATGTTTGTTACTTAGTGGAAGCTATCTCAACACCCCAAAAGGAGTTAAGTGTTATACATATTTTATGTTTAATCACATCTTTAGTGACATCCAACCACAACCAAAGGCTTAAATCTCAATTAGAGGGAGATGTATTAAATGTTTAATAGGAATCATTCCTTACAGGGTAATTATATCTTAACATTCACTGGAGAGATGTTGTATTGGCAACATAATATTGATCTGAAGAGGAATATTTTTTTTATTTTATTTTTGGACTGTATCCAAATGAGAAATGGAAGGGGATGATCTATACCATTCATACTCGAGACGCACTGCCCCTCTGCTGGCCATCCGTGGGCCTGGATCTGGAAAGAAATTAAATTGCATCCATACGTAGCTTTAGATGTGGCTGTTATGATCTCAGCATGAAAACTGTTGTCCCACATGTGCTGAGAAGCTCCAGGCTGCGGGTACCTTTCACATCAGTTTGAACATTTTTTAAACTGGTAACTGACTACTCAATATTTCAGCTCCCAGGTAACATGGGAGGATGAATCTTCAAGACAGATGATCTATCAAGGATATCTGCTATGAACCTGAATGTGTTTACCAATGTTTTACAAGTTTGGTATGCATGCAAAAGATTTTTCTTGTAATATTTATATTATCACAAAAATAATCCATGATACACATTCACAACAAATAAAACCATGAAGTGAGCTCTGAACCTAGGCAGTTAAAATCAAAGGATGTTTGAATCAAATATCAAATGAGAACAAAGAAATAAGATTTGGAGGAAAGCCTTCAAAGCTGTAGAAAAAGAAAGAAAATGTTAAAAACCAAACGAACTAGAATGCATTTTTAATTTAAGATAATTGCTTTGAGATAAATTAAAACTAATCCAAAACACAAAGAACAGCCAAGCCCGTGTAGAACTACAACCATCATCAGGAGGGACCTTCAGCTTCCCCATTGCTGCATGCCCTCTGCTTTCACATGAGCTGCTTGGACAGGAACCACTTGGCACAAACCACCCAGCCCCACACCGGTTTCCTGCTCCTTCTGCCATCACTTTGCTGTCTGGAAGCCACAGCATGGAGTGGGAAGGGTTTTGTTATTTTGCTTGAGGTTCTTTTGCTTCTGCAGTGGCCCCAAGTACACACATCCTGACAAGGAAGGGTGCGGTCCCACTCTAGTGAGCACACACTGCAACAGTGGAGAGAAAACCTCCTGGGGGTCTTTTGAGCTGCCAAGGTGCCATGGGCCAGCTCCCTGCAGGAGAGCACCCGCTTGGCTTCGGCTCCCAGGTGAGCCTGTGATGGGAACAGCCACTGCCTGCTCAGGTGAGCCTGTGATGGGAACAGCTACTGCCTGCTCAGGTGAGCCTGTGATGGGAACAGCTACTGCCTGCTCAGGTGAGCCTGTGATGGGAATAGCCACTGCCTGCTCAGGTGAGCCTGTGATGGGAATAGCTGCTCTGCACGAGAGCTGAACATGGGTTATGGGACACCAGAGTGTGAACAGAGAGTTTGGGGACAGTGGGTCGGGACTTCCCCAAGATCAGATGTGCTAGAGCAGTGCGGTTTCTAAGCTGCCAGGGCTGGGACACTGGGATCACAAGGCCTCAGGATCATTATCCCCTGCCTCGTTACAAACCCAGTGTAGTGGCCGTTCACACAGCTCTGCTCCACTGCCTCCTTCAGGGCTGATCCCTCGTACTTCAAACACAGAATCCTTCTACTGCAAAACACGATTGAAATTATTTGCTAATTAAAACTGAACAGAATAACTAATTTTAGTTAGGTAAAGCAGGGGAAACGTTGAGAGATGCCAAATCGATGCATTTGTTTCAAAATTAATTAAATCAGGGATGTGCAGTTTGTTCCAAACGCAGCTGGTCCCTCTGGCCGTGCCCTCCACACCAGCTCCCGCTGGGCCTGAGACAGCCCCTGAGAGGCCAGGGTGGGTTCATGGCCAGTGGCAGATCATGCAGACCCCAGCCTGGGTGCCCACAGCTCTCCCTGCACAGGCCCTTCCAGCCTGTTTTTGTTCACAGCCCGCAGAGAGCAGCTCTGGGCAGCTGGGGGAGGAAATGAGAACATCATTATTCTTTTCAAGAAAAGTCCAGCACAGTTCCTTGGTGAAATATTAGCTATGGAAAATATCAAGTAACTTTCCTACCTCCGAGGCATGTGTTGGAGCATTTGGAGATGGGAAAAAGTAAAAGTACAGTGAAATCAGTAGTGTTAGGGAAAAGCTGCCACAGCATGCAGATTATCAGGCCAAAAGAGTATTGAGAGGTTTTAAGGCAGAATGGTAAAGAACTCATCTGGGAGAGCCTCCAGTAAGTGATGAGTGTATTTCACACCATAGCCTCAAGATGCAAAAACATTGCAGAACAAGCCATTCTGACTCATGGCACTGTGGGAGGAGGTGCTGCTGCCCCTCAGGGAAGCTGTACCCAACAGAGGTTTGGGATCAACCCTGGGCATGTCCCGTGCGTTCAAGAGCATCTCTGAGGCACAGTAAGGTGGGAGTCAGGGTAATGAGTGTCCTTTGAGCTGAGAGCTGTAGCCTGCATGAGATATCTGCATGGTTTGTAATGTTTCACTGAGTTGACAATGTACAGGTATTTTTAGAAAATTCTCAGTAATGCAAAAGTGCAATCATAATTACTGACACCTCTGTCCAGGTTGTTGAGGTTTTTCATTACTCACTAGAGCATCTTGAAGTTCTCAGTATAAACATCTCACCGTGAACAGCAGCATGTTTCCTTTTTTCCTATTAATTACCCCCCATCTTATAGAAGCTGCTTTTTAAGCTGTGCTCCCCATGTGTTGCTTCAGTTAGCTATAGTCACTCATTTTTGGTTAGGAACAGCTGTGAGGGTGTTACTTACCCTGTGATATATTTTTGTGACCTGCAAATGCCATCTGGCATTCCCTGTAGTTCTGAGTCATGGTTTGGATGTCCTTGCACAGGTTGCCTATAGTGTGATACCTTATAGCTACAGGAATTCAAATATACTCATATTTCATATGGGGTGTTTTGCTTGAGAAAAAAAAATGAGCAAGAAATAATAATAATAATTATTATTAATTTTAGGATGGATTTTGTTCTTGGGGCTGCTGTGTAATCATGAGGCTCTCTCCCAGGAGTGAGGGCTTGTTCTAATTTGAAAGTTATAACAACCTATGTGGAGGTAACTTTCGGCCCAGTTGCGAGCTCCTCATTACGAAAATTTCCAGCTGAGCATAAAAATTCTCTTGCATGAGGCATGGGTTTGTACTCTGTAGCATATGTTGTGCTTGCAGGGGGCTGGCATAAAAGAGACTAATTCTGATTATTCCACACTTACTTGAGGATCCATTTAAAGGGACAGAGACCCGGAGCCTTGGAAATGCAACATGGAGACCTGAAGTGCTCTCTTATCTGTAGCCTTACTTCATGTCAGCCCAGTCCAAAACCACAGCCGAGGTTTTCAGATGTGACTCGTGTATCTCGGTGTTTCTAGTTCCCATTTTCAGGTTAAGCCTTGTTTTTCAAAAGTATTGAGCATCCCCTGCTGGAATTCAGACCCCTTTCAGCAACCTTGAATGCTCAAAACCAAAGCTTCTTTTAATATGGGTCATGTGGGATTTTCTGCATACACGTGGGAGTTAGGGCACAGTCAGGCAAATGGTCCTTGCAAAAGGAAAAGGATGCTTACCAGACATTAATAAGTTAAACAATTACCTTTTAACAGACTAATCAGATAACTTTGTGCCATCATTACCTAATGAGACGTTGAAACCTGAGAATGCTTTACGCCTATAATTGATTTTTGCCATCTTGCTTTGTTTCTGGGAGCTTGTGCAGCTCACTCCCCACAACAGCCTCGCTGCACCCGCTGTGAGCAACAGTCCCCACTCAGCCGCGGTTAAAAGGGAGCGTTTAATTAGTCACGAGAGGAAGGCAAGGTCTCGTTCAAGCACGGAGAGCAGTCAGGTTTGCACTCGCTCACGCCCGGCTACACGTGAGGCTGGGGAGCGATTCCACGGGCTCTGCCCTCCCCGCTCCTCTTCCCCCCGAATGGTGCTGCTCGTGTCCGTGCCCCACAGCAGCCCCTGGCCCCACGTCCCCCTCCCACTCAGCTATCAATTTCCTCTGCCCTCTTCAGTATCAAGGACAGAACATTCCTCCCGACTTGTAGCTGCCTTCCCGGGCCCGTCCTGCCAATCCACTGGGTAATGGTCACTGCCAGGAAGCTGTGGTCCGAGAGTGCTCGGAAAAGAGCTTTGTACGAAAGTGGCGTGTGCCGGACGCTGCTCAGGGTGTGCGACACGGGGGTAGCGCTCGGGGAGGCGGCTCGGCGCGGGCCGGCGGGGATGGCTCTGTGCGGGCCGGCGGGGATGGCTCTGTGCGGGCCGGCGGGGATGGCTCTGTGCGGGGCAGCGGGGATGGCTCTGTGCGGGCCGGCGGGGATGGCTCGGCGCGGGCCGGCGGGGATGGCTTGGCCGGGGCAGGGATGCGCTGCTGGGGCGGGAGCACAGTGCCCGCCTTGGGCAGCGTCGTGAGTGCTGCTCTGCGCTCCCGGAGAGCTCAGCCTGCAAAGGCACCATCTCAGCCCTTTCACACACGTGAAAAGGGAGTTTCCTTCCCAGCCTGGGTGGGCTGTGGTTCTGGGGGACACCTGTCTGCTGGAATGGCAGCACTGGCACCCTCCCACACGGGTGTCCCAACGCCAGCATACGTCACCCTTGTCCTTCAGAAGGCGCTTAGGAATAGCAGGTTTCGGCTGTGCAGTAGGTAAGACCCAAAAGCCACGCTTTCCAGAATAAGAATGGATAATTTTTGGCATTTTTATCTGTGGGAATGTACCAAAACGGGCCTCCAGGTTCCTCTGTTTGGCTACAGAGTGGTGCCAGCTCAGAGGAGGGGGAGGTACTCCCACACATAAAACCGGGGGTGCTCCAAACGGCCCTGTAATGAATCTAGTCGGTGAATAATTAGCTGATTGCCCTGGTGAAAGCCTGAAGCACTGCTGCAGAAACTGGTACAAGCTGTGGCAGCTCAGCTCTGGCAAGGAGCCCAGGCTGGCCCGAGGAATGAGCAGTGACCCTGCAGGGATGGACCTCTTGGGTGGGTGAACACAGGCTGGGGACCTGGGCTGAGTGCAGCACCCTCCCCGGGGAGTGCATGGTCAGGAAACTGCATTAAATACAGGTGTGACCAGCAAACTTGAGAGACTGGGACATTTGGCCAATTATTAGAACATTTCCAATTTCTGCTGTAAAATCTACTGTCAAATCGTTTCCTCACAAGAGGGATGCATTTCTTTACGTGGATGAGCATTTGCAGATGAAATCTGTCCAAAGCAAGACGTGACCTGGCCTGGCAGAGCGGCACCCCTGGGGACACTGATGTGGCTGCCAGCATGCTGGGCTCAGATGAGCAAGGGCCTTGGAGACTGTGCTGCCTGTCCCACTGCATCCAAGCTGTTATTTGAGTGCTCAGAAGAAAATACATTCAAGTTGAGCATCAATCTTAAACCTGCTGCTGAGCCTCAGGCCATAGGATAGGCCAAGTAAAGCGTAGGGATAATTTAAATGCATAAAGGTCTAAATGCCTCAACTTTGAGAAGAATGAAAGGGGAGAAATGAAAATTGGAAAAAAAATGTTTGCTTCTTTAAATTTACTGTTTACCTCTTACTTTACCATTTAAATGGAGAAGCCATTGAGAGAAGGCCTATATGGGATCCAGTTTGGACATTAAACCTATTCAGTCCTTTCAGATGTACAGAAGGAAAATTATCAGAAGTGTGTCAGCAAAACAGAATCAGCACACAAAAAACTATTTTTGTTAATTTTTAAATCCACTTAAATATACTTTTTTTACCTCCTTGAGTTGTACAGCCAGATTCAGAAGATAATTAGGCTCTTTTGCACCACAATGAAGCATTAAATGTGTCAGAAGTCAGAAATCAAGCAAGGACTCAGGGCACAGCAATGTTCTTGAACAGTGAGAATTGGAAGGGTTTGGCATTGACCCTGACCAGAGCTGCTGTTTGCTTTTGCTTGGTAATTTTTTCTAGGATGCATAAATCCAGTGCTGCTGACATTCAAGGCTGATAAACAGCAAACCTTCCCTGCAGACTTCAGCCCTTACAGAGATCTGGGCTTCAGGTTTGGTGCTGGGATGATGGACCTGTGAGTTGTTCTATTGCCCAAGATTTTTTGTTGGGGCAGATGGGCTGCTGTGCTTCTCCCCCATCCTGTCCCAGAGAGGCTGGAGATGCCATGCCAGCACTTGTGCTCTGCTCTGCTGGTCGGGTTTAGTCCCAGAGAAGGGAGGCTCTGTCTTTTTTGCACAGGGACTCCCGTGCCACTGGGAGGCAGGACACACCTCCAGCTGCAGCATGTCATGGAGAATGTCCACACACCTGCTGCTGATGGATTTTCCAGGACAAAATGTAGTGATATGCTAACAAGATATCATAGTACTAGAGTAGCAATAAGTCCTTTTTGATTTTTTTCTCTCTCTAACCTCAGGGGAGCAAGAGGGATTTGGCAAGTGAGACGGCTACAAAAACCGTTCAGCAGTGTTGGTGGCTGTGCAGGTGCTGTTTCCTGCTGGTGGCAGTTTTCACACTGCCCCCTCACTGCTCTCAGTGCAGCCCTTCCCCAGGGAGCCGCTGCAGGAGCCGTGCACATGCAGCACTGCGTGCCACCCTGCTGGGCAGGGCAGAGTACAGAGCTGAGCTCCCCACATTTTGGATGAAGATGCTCCGCAAAGTTTCTGTGTTTTGTTTACAGGTTTTCTGCTGCAATACTGTTTGGTATGCAGTTTGTACAGTCCGCTGAGACAGAGCACATGCACTAGCAGGCACACAGAGATATTGCTATGGGGCTCCTTGAGCCCAGCAGCTGCCAGAAACTGTTTGGTTATTCTTAGCGGAGAGCTTCGGATATGACTGAGGGTGAAAACAATTTTACCTGGGTCAGTATCCTACCGAGCACGACTTGCCAAAGCATCTCAGGTGTGAGAAATTACCCTTTCTGTTAAAAGGCTTGAAGTGTTTTATAGCAAAAACCACACAGCTATAGGTGTCTGCAGGGGGCTCAGGAAGGCACACTGAAGATACACTTGGCCAAAATCTGCAGCCTGCCAGTGTGTCATGGCTAAGAGGCACCGAGCATGTTTCCCACCCATGGAACACAGAGCAGCAGCATCCAGGAGCTGGCAGGGCAAGCACACATCTTGGGCCCCACTGAATTTACAAAAAACAAGGTTGGGTGCATGGAGCTCTTTCTGCTTACAGGGAACACACTGGTCAGCCCGGTGGCGAAGGCAGCTTTGCCAGGTTTTCACTGTCCAAAACTCCTGAGTCATCTGGCCCTTGCAGCAGGAGCAGCTGTACAAGGTTGCAAGACAAAAGTAATTTCCTCAGACATTTCTGGTGCATCAAAAGGTCTGTCCCTGCTCCGGTCTGGTTCCAGAGGAGCAGCAGGCATGGGATGAGAGGAGCAGATGTCTTCAGTTACAGCTGGGATAAACTAATTGCTGAGCTGGTAACTGTCCCCCACCCAGCCAAACCTGCCAGCTGCAGGATCAGCAGCAATATTATAATTACACGTGGGTGCTGTCACTGCTCCAGTGCCCCATCCGTTTGGTGGAGAAATAGACCCATCCCATAACATTATCCCCAGCACAGGGGCACCTACACTGTAATTTAAGCCTGGGTCCAGGCCCAAGTCAAATGCCTGAGTGCTGTGGGCTTCATCTGCAGCCTGAGAACTCACATTTATTTCACTTCTCTGCATGCAGCCTGAACCATGCAGAGCCCTCTGGAGAGGTTCCCAGGAGGTGACAGCAGGGCTGCCAGTGACTCTTGTGGCTCCCAGTGCCCAGCCTTGTGCCTGGGTCCCTGGAAAAATCAGCACAGCTGTGTATTCCTGCAGCAAGTCCCAGCTGCCCTTGCTGTGCACAGCACGTGGCTCTAGGTCAGTGGGGCAGTGAGCACAGCGTGGCCTATGGGAACCACTTTGCTCTTGTGAAGCGCTTTTGGAGGATGCTGCTCCAAGAAGGCAGCACTGCTCACGTGGGGACATGCCCCAGGGCATGCCTTCACTGCCATCGCTGGTTTTGTCTCAATTCCAGCAGTTTCTGTCCAATTTCCCAGTAGCTGCTAGGCAGCAGCACCTCCCCATGGACCCGGTGGCTTCCTCACGACAGCCCTTCTGACACCTTTGGAAAAAGTAAAACTGAGCCATCTCATGTTTGAAGCATCTCACAAGTTTTCCTTTCTTCCCCCAGCCTCCAGCAGCAGAGTGGGGAAATGCACACAGCTGAAAAAGTCTTTTTTTCTTCTCTCAGATATTCCTGAGTCACTGTTGAGCTATTGGGAAGTGAATGGCCTCAAAGGAAAAAGTGTGTTAAATTATGTCCCTGTTGACTTTCTGGCATTCTCAGTTCTGTATTTTGAAGTAGGTTTTGGGGAGTGGGAAGACTGCTCCACACATTTTTGCATCTTACTGCCACAGAAAGATGGCTTTAGGGATCAGGTGATGAGAGAAACACAGGGGATTGTGTTTCTTTTGCTAATGCAAGAATCATGCCTGGTCTGTCTCTCCTTACGCTCCTGGGATGCTCGTGCAGGCTCTCCACTCGAACGAGCCTCCCGGGCGCCCAGAGAGGGCCCAGGCTCTGCTGCAGCCTTCCAGCAGAGCTTTGGTGTACCTGCTTGTCCATCACAGCTGTTGGCCTATGTCATTAATAGCGGGGTTCTTGCACTGTATCAGCTTTCATTTAGAAATTTAATTTTCCTGTGAGAAATTGCTAATTCTGGAATTGAAATTCCAGATGCACAGAGAGAAAAACTGTAATTCACCGGGTATTAATGGAGAGATGATTTGCTGCCCAGCAAAAGGACAGCCATAGGAATGATCGCTGGCCTTTTTGGGCAAACCAAAGGAAACGGGCTCTGTCCTCGGCGGTGCGGAGAAAACCAAGCGGCAGGCGAGGGGCGGGCGGGTTTTCGCTGGGGCAGCGATCCCGTGTTGACAGTGATTTGTGCTGTGGCTCTGCTCTGAAACGCGAACCCCCGAATGAATAAATCATGGGCCTCTCTTAGCAACTTGACAGCTCGGTCCAGCCCTCCCAGCGCCGGGATCTGGCCCGTGCGGGGAGGGACTCCCACTGCCCAGAGGCTTTTAAGGGCAGGGTCTGCCCGCGGCCGGCTGAGGAGCCCCTCTGCAGGGCGGGGGCTCTGGCGGGATGGAGGGCAACACGCACCTCCTGCAGGTCATCCGCAAGATGCGCTCCCAGATCAACAAGCTGGAGAGGGAAAACAGGGCCCTGAAGGGAGAGCTGCAGGGCTGCGGGCAGAGAGCTGTGCCGGCGGAGAGAGGGGCGGCAGGAGGAGGTGGGAGCGATGTGAGGAGCCTCGGCAGCGAGGGGGAAGGACCGGCTGCATCCCCAGCATCCCCGCAGGGAAGCGCCGCGGCCGCTCGGGCGCTGAGGGAGCAGACAGGTACTGAGTGCGGCTGTCTGGGGCTGTGCGTGGCACCCCGGTACTGCCACGCAGCATGTGCCTGCCCGGCTGTGCCCTGTCCGCAGGGAAGGGGACGAGCTGCTAGCCCTCTGTCTGGTTAGCTCCATGGAAATGCTCTGGCCTCGTTCTGTGCTCGCACCAAACACACCAGCGCTGCGTGTCTTGCTCTGCGGGCTTTTTAGGGTGCATCCCCCAGCTGAGCTTAGTGGAGTATTTTGCTGCTGCTCAAACAACAGGTTCAACTCAAAGAGTTCAGTTTGTGTAAGCAGAATTTGACTTTCTGCTTTGGGTTTTCGCAGGCATGGACTCTCCTCCACATGCCTGTTCCAAGCAGAAAAGGGCCAGCACTTGTAACCATGCCATAATCCATCCTGCCCTAGTAAAAGATGAGAAAAATGCTACAAGTAATAACAAATAATGCTGGGTTGGCTGCATACATCACACCAGATATGCCATTTACTTTTGCTGATAACGCAGTTAGTTCTCGCAGAGGCAGAGAGGGGTCAATGTATAGGAATACATTCTCTTCACAGCTGTATCAGAGGAGAAAAATGGAGATACTCCTCATTTATAGAAGTCTGGTTGGGATTTCTGGAGGAATTAATGAAGCGGGAATTAGAGCAAAATGTTGCTTAGTGAGAAGTTTTGGAGAAACGGCCCCACAAGTTTTCATGGAGACAAATCTGTGTGAAGGAATAAGATGAGAGGCTGACCAGCAGTAGTGGATTTACGTGCAGCCAGAGGGGTGCTGTGATGGCATAGTGCTTGTTGCCAACGCCACTGACTCAGTGGCCAGGTTACCAGCCTGAAGGCCTCGGACAGGGGCTGCTGGATGTATGGATGTGGTCAGCTTGGGAATAGCTGCCTGGTCTGTCAGCAAGTGGGAAAACTGTGCAAAGTGCTTTCTAACCCTGTGGCTCTTCCTCCCTAGCTGCTGTCTGGGGCAAAGAGTGGGACCTAAAAAGGGCTGTCTGGCCTCCTCTGCCTCTCAGCTTCACCACTTGTCAAATACTTGACATTTTTGAGCCTTAAACAAAGTGATTAAAAATAGAATAATAGATCATTTGGGGTTGGAAGGGACCTTAAACCTCATCTAGTTTGAACAACCCTGCCATGGGCAGGAACACCTTCCACTAGACCAGGTTGCTCAAAGACTCATTCTTTCTGGCCTTGAATACTTCCAGAGATGGGGTACCCACAGCTTCTTTGGGCAACGTGTTCCAGTGTCTCACCTCCTAAAATCTCATGTCCCTTCTTTTAGCTTAAAACTGCTCCCCCTTGTTCTATCACTATATGCCCATGTAAAAAGTCACTCTCCAAAAATCCATTGAGGATATCTGAACTGTCGTTATATTCCTATTGTTGTTGTTGTTATTGTTACTGTTTCTAGCTCTGCTTTTTTCTCTGCTTCTCAGATACTGTCATGACTGTGAGACGCTACCCCTCTGTCTCCCCAGCTCCTGCTCCTTCCAGCACAAGTTCCCACTGGGCTGGCAGGAAGCCTCCAAACCATGGGCTCCTGGAAGTGCCAGGCAGTGCTCAGCCCCTGGCCCCTCCTGCTGCAGCACCGCTCAGCAGGGAAGAGGAGAAAGGGCTTGAAAAATCACCATCCAGTTGTCTCTCCTACAGCCACTCCAGAAACATGAAGCTGTTTCAGGAGCATGTCTGTAAGTGCAGGTAGGTTTGGTTTGCCTTCACAGCACCACCTGCCTGGGCTGGTCATGGGTTTCACCTAATAAGATATATGGGCTTTGCTCTGGGTTTTAGTATGTTATTAGCAAAATCGTTTGAATGTATATGGGCCCTGAGCAGACTGGAGACCTCTTTTGAGGAAGCTGTCCTTTTCCCTGCAAAGAATGAGGTTTGGCAGTGGTAGCAGGTTAAATTTGCTATAGAAAGAGAGGCTGAGGGAGAGAGAAAGGGGTTGAAATCTTTGCTCTGTTAAAGCCAGGCAGAGTTTTGCAGATTGATGTGATGTTCTGACAAGCTAAGCTTGAAAGAGATTTTTAAAGTTTGAACAAAAAGCCTGGAATTACCAAGGAACTCTGCACTATGCCTTTAGAAGTGTGATTACTGTGGCTCATGCATTTAGTTGTACTGTATCATATTTCCCCTGTAACTGAAGCATTACAAGTTAATGCTTTCAGCCTTGAAAAAGTAGTCTTAGGACAGCTTCTAAATAAGTGAAATGGTTGCTGGACCAACCCTGAGTGTCTCTGCTCATTGATGAGAAGCTTTCCAACACAGGACAACAACCACAGGTAGAACCAGCAGTAATGAGACTGTGGTATATGATAGCCCAACCACATCCTGTTGCTCATATATCCACCTTGGGAATTCATGCTGATTCCTGGGTTCAGCCCAATCGTGCTGTGCTCCAAAGGAAAATAATCCAAATGGCCTCAAAGCATGTGTTTGAGCAGGGAGAAGTCCATGGCTCTGCCCACCTCTCCGGGCATGTCTTGGGGCAGGACTCCAGTGGCCACCCCAGGGGCTGGCACCTGCTGTGGGTTGTGTCACCTGTGTGTAGGTACCTGTGCATGGCACGTCACAACAGCTTTTATTCTGTACCCCTAAATCCTCAGAGCAGACCAGCGCCCAGCCCCTTGCACACCCTGTGCAAAGCTGATTTGAGGCCCAGCTCCTCTGTGAGAGGCTGCAGGGGACAATGAGGCCAAGCTTTCAGAGGCCCCTGGGTTTTCTTGTAAGGACATTTCAGGGTCAGATGTTTTACAGCAGTTAGACACCTAAATTTAGTCCCTGGCAGGGAACTCGTGTCGTTTTCCAAAGCACCCTGACCCTGTAACTCTGGATTTCTGCACACGCTCCACTGGGTCCAGGGAAACTTAAAACTCTCGGTGCACATAAACGCTTCCAGGGGGTTTGCCCTCGAGCCAGCTCACGTGGAAGGTGTGCGTGGTCAGAAACACAGGGGCAGCATGCAGGAACAGGGTGGCAATGGCAAATGCTGCTGCTTGCTTATGAGGGGAAAGAGCTTTCAAAGCAATCAAAATAGCAGCACAGATCTGTTACATCGAATGCCCGGGGACCTACCGGGTGCCCCGTGGCCAAATGACAGCGCTGACGATGTTATCGCTGTCATTAGAGCTGCCTTGCCAAGCTGAACACTGACTCATGTGCATTCACTGCTGACTGCTTCAGGAGGAAAAATGGCTGTGGAAAGAGCTTTTCACCTAAACCACTTGGTAGGCTGGTTGATATCCTGAAGCATGGAGCTTAGTGTTTCTTACACCAAAAAAAATTTAGTATCTTTTATGGTCTTAATGGTGGATGCTTCTGTTATATACCCAAATGTCTGACACAGACACCAATCTTAGCTTTTCACTAGTAAGATAATTTCTAGCAATTAGTTCAGCAAGCTTATTAAGCTTAATTTTTTACAAGGATGACATTTTTGCTTCCCAGCATGCTGGTTCATGTCAGGTTTTCCTATTCCTTGTTTATTGTAGCTTCCTCACATTTTGCTCCAAAGCTATAATCCTGTATGTGATGTGAATATTTTTGCTTTTAAATTAACTCTGTAGAAGTATCATATTGAATTTGTATGGAGTGCAGTTGCATCCAAGTATTAAAAAAATAGCACTGCTAACAAATCATCTCTAATTTGCATGTCTAAAATATTTTAATTCATATATGCTAAAGCATTATTCCTACCAAGGGATTCCCACTGTGTTTGGTAAATGAAAAAACCATTAAATATTTAAATACAGGATAAGAGAGGCTGAGAACTCTTTTCAGGGCTATTATACTAAAACTACTGAATGGTCTCTGTGGGTGCAGATGCACCCCCAGGGCTCTGTGCACACACAGCTTTGTACACACAGGTCAGGCTGTGATAGAGCGATGTGAGACTCGATGGGAAAAGCCACATGCTTCCAGCAGACAGGACCATGCTCAGTCCTTTGGGATGACCATGTGAATGGCATGAAATCCTGCCTCCAGTAGCATGCGAGGGTTGAAAGCATCTACTTTTTGTTTGCTGGGTTGCTGGTTTGTTGGTTTTGTTTGTTTGTTTGTTTTTTCTTCCTCTGCATGTTTTATACATTTGTAATCCTCATAATGATTTCTCTTTTTTTCTCCAGGGGTAAAGTAAAGGCTGTGAGTTTCTTCTTACCAGTGGATATGTCATCATTTGCTGAAAAGCAAGGCTCTCTCAAAAGCCCTCAAAATCAGAACACAAAACATCTAATGACCATTACTGAAAAGGATATGTGAGCTGGTGAATTTTTAAAGGCCCATTGATTCCCAAGATAAATTGGCCTTAAATGATAGCTGTGTGTCAGGTTCCTCCCCTGCAAAACGCTTTGGCAGGATTCCCACAGAGCATCACTCAGCCGTGTTTCGGGTCACTGGCCCAATGTTCAGCCTGGAAATGGAAGTCACAACAAAGCCAGCTGGAAGCTCTGACACTGAGATGAGACCACAGAAAGCAAAGGTATCTCCACAAAGTGCTTCTGTGCAGCAAGGAGCCCTTACCTCAGGACTGATGTGAACAGGGCGTTGAAGCTGGGTTTGGCGTGTTTGTCACAAAAAGCAGAAACCGTGTCACCGCTTGTGCTGGCAATTCCCTTGACAGAAAGGTGTCTGATGCAAATGACAAAATGAGAACTATCAAAGAGCCTGTGAGATTTCCTCTGTAGGTAAAGCTTTCAAACTTCACAGTGCTAACACAGCAAAGTCAAGGAGGCATTACAGAGTTGGTTAATGTTGCCCTGAATTTCTGCGAAGCTTGGCAATGAGTTTATTTCCCTTTGGAGTAAGGGTGTGTTCACCTCTAACAGCACAGGAGAGTAAGTACTTATTGGTACAAAAATGTGATTACAAATCTGCTTCTGACTTGTTGTGCTCATCCACCTGGAGACTAAAAGCTGGACACCAAGCCAAAATAGGAAGGACTGTGAATATCAGAATTTTTCAGGAATGGCTTCTCAACATAGCTCAGACCAAAAAATCATTAGCAGAACTTCAGCAAGCAGGTGCAAAATAAATGTGAGAGAGAACTACAGACAGCTTCTAAAAAATGAGCAGTGCTTGTTAGTCTAGTCATATGAGTAAAGATAGCATTCCATGTGTTTATTTTGATTGTAACTATTTATGGAATCAAAATACTGCACACTGCTATTTCTTTATGTACTGGAAGCATTGATGATTGAATGTTGCATAGAGAATGCATGAATAGTAGGTGTTTGTACAGATAACTTTAAGGAAGATTTTCATCTCACTGTCTACTCTTAAAGTTTTGAATTTTCTAAGGTGAAAGCAGAGACTTGATGTAAAAAAAATCCCCTCTGGATTTTCCGTGATACTGTATAGTTCTATGAAAATCCGTGTTCCTTTTTTTGTTTGTACTTTCACCATGGTATTTTGCATTCAAGCATACTTTTAATATAATTTCAACTTCACTGCTCTTTTATTTGTGTCTTTTTATGTTCAGCTTGGATCCATACAAAGTTGCATTGTAATGACAGAAGTAATGAATTAATGACTTCCAGCAAATGAGGTTTCAGTTTGGAAAGTTTAGTAAACAGCCCATTTTAGAAGGCTTTACAGGGAAGTGCTTTTAAAATGTTTTAAGGAAAGCATCATTTTTGGGAACTAAACACTGCATATGTGCTCAGTTAAGCACCTAAATCCAGTTGTTTTCACATAGGAAGGTAACTAAAGTCTTTGAAAAATCTGGCCCCTGGACCTTTAAGGTATCCAAACTTTTACAGTTAATGTTTTAACACCAGATTTAATGGGATTTGGGAATCCATATGCTTTAGGAACCTTTCAAAAGTCTCAACTTATAATTTTTCCAAGCTTCAGCTTCCATGAAGTAGCAGTTCTCTTCTGCCACCCTTTTTGTGTAAATTTACTGTAGATCCTTGACTGACACAAAGATTGTGCACTTTTGTAGGCCTAGAGGAAAAAGAGAACAAAAAAGGTAGAAGGGAAAAGGAATCAAAGTAGTCATTGACAGATGGCAGTAGGTATATTAATGAAAAGATTTATTTTTGAATTATATTTTTCCATCTTTAGCAGTGCCTACAGATTTAAGAACACATGATGATGCACAGGCACATTAACTTTTAGAAGCAGTTGTGCAGATTTGACCCCGCTCTGCACCTCCGGGAGAACCAGATTTTAGCAGATGCCACAGAGAAACCACTGAGCACATCATTTTTACCACAGTACAGCATGAAGTAACTTACCATGGAGCACTTACTGGCAATTAAAACATTCCAATATTAAACATCCATAGTTTGTTCAGTGCAAGAAGGGCAGGTTTAAGCAAAGCGAGTGTTAAAGGACAGAGAGACGCTGGCAGCAGTTAAGCCATGGTTCTTTCCTTTCTTCTTCCCAAGATGATCCATACAAGTTCAGAGGAGCTCTTGGCTTCCATCTAAAACTACTCTGTCATATACCTATATTAGACTCCAGAATGTATACCAGACCCTATTCACTGATGGCCAGACTGGTTGGACCATTTCCAACTGGAAATCCTTTTTTCCAGAGAAGTGGTCAGTGCTGTTCAGCCACCCAGGTGTGGGACTGCAAGAGCAGCAGAGACAGAAGGAGCATCCCTGCTGCATTCCACTGGCTACTGAGAGATCTAAACTCCTGTGTCACACTTGTGCTTGGGACTAAAGTGGCTTTATATCTCCACATCATTGCAAGTGAGAGAGAAATCGGGTATTCTCATTCTTCAGGAAAGTGTTCTTAAAGCTGCAGTTGTACTACAGAAGCACAAAGCCATGAGCACTGGGACGATGGGGAGGAGTTACCAAGGTGAAGGTGACACTTATATTGTGTGTCTGAGGGTAGCACAGAATCCAGTGTTTGAAATCTTGATACTCAACAATTACAACCCTTAGATGCAGCATCAACATACAGTAGTTCTCTCCCTTGCCAAAATAATGAACAATACCTAGATAACAAAATCCAAAAAAATAAGTAAAGCTTTCCATTCATAAAATTGAACTCCCTGAATGGTGCTTCTCAGCTGTATGGTGGAAAGTCCTCCTGTTACAGAGTGTGCCTAAAACAGCATTTCAGTCAGTCAGGAGTACACTCCTGAGTGAATTTCCTGCTCAAACCCACTTACCATACTTCGTTCCTCACTGTAGAGTGGTCTCACAGCAGACAAATGGATCTCTTCTGGATCAAACTAAGTCAGAGGATGTGCTTATGAGGTGCTCCAAAAGCTAAGAGGTGTTCATTGCATGGGACCACACCTAGCAAAGCCGCTGGAACGCCTCTGGTGTGGAGAACAGCACTGATGGTTTCACTCTGTGCACCCTCGTCTGCTGCTCTAATTGCACTAATTGCTTGCGTAGACAGAGCTCCTGGACTATGGAGCTCGTGCCTCAGATTTGGAAAAAAAAAATCTAACCAGGTGAAATTTCATCTGGCTATACTATAAAGAGGAGGAGATGCCTTTCATCAGTCTTAGCTCCCCGTCTGGTGTTTAAAGAGCCTCGCTCTTGCTGCAGACACAGAGGTGGAAATGTGATGCTCCAGACTGTTAGAGAGGAGTAATATTATCATCTTCTCCAGTGAGTTCTTGCTCAAAGTTCACATTGGTCTCATGCCTGCATCCTTAGTTGATGAATCCACACCCAGAGGCAATAAATCAGTGTGCAGGGCACATCTTCTGTCAAAGCCGCCCACCTACTCCAGGGTCCATTTATAGCAGTGAGAGCACAATTTATGATGCACCAGATTGTCTACAACCTTTATATCATTGTATTTTTGCTCCTCTCTCTGAAATCCCTGACAGATGAACTTCAATTTTTCTCTGCCATTTCTGATCAGGCATAATTTAAGAACCTATCAGCATGGAAGTATGTCAGCTGAGCAGCCTCTTACACCAGGTAAATAACATTGATCTTGAATGCTGTTGTTTTCAATGATATTAGCAACAGTAATTCCACCACTGACAGTCTCCTGCTGCAGTCCTGAAACTTGTTTTTCTGTTCAGCTGGGGTGACAAAATGAGAAATAAACTTGAAACTCATTTGAAGGTCTCAAATAGGTTGTAGGCCTCGAACAGTCCTTCAGTGTTGTGACAAATCTGGTGTGGATTTGTAACTCCCCCATTTCCATGTCCTTCTATGCACAGCATGTATGGCTGGTTCAGAGATCACACCTGGTCTTTTTTGCTGTTGGGGGCTATCAAGTACACATTATTCTCTCTTCAGGATGCAAAAATACTCGTTGTTTTAGATCTATTCTGCACTTCTACTTTATGATGCCTTTACCCAACAAAAGACCTGTTAAGAGATTAAGCTGTTATTGCAGTTAAAACGTAGATGGAACTCTGTTAATCTTATGTGAGGAAGTTGTTGGCTGTGCTGGAGTCAAGACAGATGGTCACTTCAGGGAATGTTTCTTGTATGGCAAGTGCTCATTTGAGTAGGAATATTTCTAGCTGGATGAGTCACCTCTTTCTTGATTGCTGCATGAGATACCAACACATGATTTTTACACAGGGATATTCAAAGATGTGGCACAGGCTGAAAATGCATCTTCAAAGCATCTTGCAAGGGTTTCTTTCTCCACTGGGAGTATTATATGGCCTATGTAGATTGGTTAAAAAAAATTTCCTCCACTCTTTTATTTTTACTGAAAACCGTGATGAAATATCTTTTTTCTTTTTTTTTTTTTTTTTTACAAAATCATGTGGTACTCATATACAAAATCAGTCCCATAACAGCAAAATGCACAAAATCATAATAAAATTTCTCTGTTTAATGTAAAAGTAAGAAACTTAGAGTAAAGTGCAAAAATTAGAGCGAACATTTCTATTCTGTGGCTCTTCAGCAGCAGGTTTGACTCTTTCCTGGTTTGGAGGACGAGGACCATCATCTGCATGCTGGTTGCCGTGGAGACTCCCATCGCTTTTGGAATCACAAGTTTTGCCTGAAAGGAAACACGCCTGCAGTGTGAGTTTTTAAGGACCAGAGAGGTTTCTGTTTGTCAGCACACCACATACTGGATTAACTACCACATCTAAGCCGGTGGGAGGGAAGGCAGTAAAATATTTTCTAGTAATTAGCAACAACATATTTAGTCTGTATAAAATCCACAAAACACAGAAATAGAACTGGAAGACTTGCTGAATTAGATTAGGTTGTTGTGGTATCAAATCTGTTATCTCTCAGTATCAGCTGCTTCAAAGGAGAATCAACTTTGGTCACAGAACATGAGCATGGCAATAAATCCTTCTGACTCATGTAGCAGTCTGGCTTGAGGACTGAGGTCCCTCTTGGGTTTGTAGGGCTCCCCCATAACTACACTTTTTCTAGGAGAAGATGTGTACGTGAACAGTTCATGGGTCTGTCCCTTTTTATCCAGTCTATTTGCACTGCCAGAAGGGCTCTGAGGTTTGACAGCTCTGTCAGCTTCATTCTCCCTGGTGCACAGTCAACACCTTGCTCCAAAGGTGAAATTTGTCTTGCCCTAAGGAGTGTGCAGATGGGTAATGTGTGTATGTTGGCATGAATTTCTGGCTTGACTAAAACAATGGTTATTCAGAAGCCTCAGTTACTTCCTAGTTCTGTGGTCTTTGTGAGATGGTAACCAAATAACTACCTGTTAAATCTCCAACTTTCATCTGATTTCTTCTTTTGAGGCTGTTTTGTGCGTCTGTGGGGCCATCAACATACTTCATTGCAATAGCTGGGGTCTGGTCCTTTTCTGGCTGAGTCTGAGTAGCTGAAAGAAGAACACAAAAGGATATTTAATTGGATTGTATTAACATTCGTTTGTTCAAGGAGGAAAATATGTGTGTCGAGTTCACTCTACCTGGCTGATGAGAACTTGGTATTGTTTTAGTCTTGCCTTCTGGAAAGGACTGAATAGATTCATGGCCAGAATCTAAATCTTTCATAGGCCTTCCCATAATCTCATTCTCAGTTGCAGATTTATTTCTAATGAGGAAGTATGTATGCATTTTCCCTTTGCCTTTTACTTCTATTTCTCCTCTTTCAGTAATCTCAAAATTCTTGTATTTTAGGCACCTAAAGTATGAGAAGCAAAATGACACATGAAAATTCAAGACAAGTTAAAATGACACTGATGTTTTAAAAGAGCTGAGTGATCAAATCACAACGGTCTGGGAAAAAGTCTCAATTCGTGAACAGCTGACGATTTGTTTCAACTGTTTATTCAAGCCTGCTGTGCTTTCACAGTTTTACACATACAGCCTGATCAAAAATTAATGGATCACATAGTCAAATACCTCAGTAGGGAGGAGGGTTCTTATTGACCAGTAAATAGAAATTAAGAACTGAGGCAGCCACTATCAACTAGACAGAATTATCCTGAGTCATTTCATCAGAGAAGGCAATCAGGTCTGTCAAGCATGACTTACTCATTTATTTTACATCCGGACTTGCTATTCCCAATTGCCTTTTTCCCATGTCCAAAAACGGCTATTTGATTTTCACTGGGACTGACATGAGGCTGATCAGCCTACAGTTTCACCCTGTCCTCCTTTTTTCCATACAGCTGTAGCATCTGGCTTTCTTCAGCTGCTACGGTGCTGACAGTCACTGCCTTCCAAAGCTGACAGCCAGCAGCTCGGCAGTGCCATCACCCAGCTCTCTCATTACCTCAGAGCCCTTCTGCTCCCACACATTTCTGATTGAGGTGTCTCAGAAGATCCCCGATCTGATCCTTTTCCAATACTCATAGTTCACCTGCTCCTTGCACCCTGACTGTTGGTGCAGGGACCTTGAAGATCTCATCAGTGAAGACCAAGGCCAGAGAGGCCTTGAGTAACTCAGCCTTTCTTCAGGGCACTGTCACTGAGTCACCTGCCACAGCAGGGCACTGTCACTGAGTCACCTGCCACAGTCACACAGTCCATGTCTCTATTCATAGTCTAACATTGCAGAAGCTCCTCTGACTGCCTTTGAACTTTGTTGCCCATTTCAGTGCCAGCCGAGTTCTCATTTTCCCAACATCATTCCTATGTGCCCAGACAATGCTGCTGTGCTCCTTCCTTTGTAGTTTGTCTTTGCTTCCACTCTTGCATACTGATTTTATGCATACATAAAGTTCCTGAAAATGCAGTATTAATTTTTTACAAACGTGAGTTTCTGGAAATTAAATTACAGCATGAAGAGGATAGCTGTTTATGCAGTTAATCCTTAGTAAGTGTAAACAAAACTGTTTCACTACAGATTATGGTGCTCAGAGAGATTTTAAAGCTTTTGCTATTAAATGTTCTAAATGTTCTGACTGTCTTTCTAGCATCTACATCAATTTACCAGTACTTCCAAATAAGCTATCACAATTTTTTTTTTTTATTATTTTGCTCTCTAGGATAGAGACTCTCAAACCTCTGCTTCTATATATAAGTACATTTGGAATAATTTGAAAAAATCAAACTTTTTACAAGCAGTGATTTTCCTTTACAAGCTGCTTTAATGACTAAGCACCATCTACAGTGAAAAGTGCAGCTGCCAAGGCAGTGGATTTCAGCATGGATTTGAACAGGTAAAGTTTCCACCACAGTTACTCACTGATAGGCACTGGAGCTCAGGTGAATTTTGCTGGGGACACCGTGGCTCTCCATGCGGGAAGCGATATTCACCGTGTCTCCAAACAAGCAGTAACGAGGCATCTTTTCTCCAACAACCCCAGCCAAGACAGGACCTGTATGGATCCCAACTCGAATCTTTACAAAGACATAAAACACCCCCCAAAAATGTCACTTGTTATTTAACATCTTTCTCAGTGCTATCCAGCCACCTAGAAGTTCATCTCAACACAACACTGGACACCAGTATGATATCAAGTATCCACAGGGAGAGGCTCTTCATGAAAAATGTGCCCATGTAGGCCTTGCCCAAAGCCACAGAGGAGTCAGAAGCAGCTCTTTGAGGTGCTGCTGCAATACATTAACCAGAAGCTCAGCACAAGAAGCAAGCAGACACACATGCACCTTTGTGTTAACTTACTTGGATAGGATTTCCAGAAACTGGGTTCTGTACTCCTTTGGCTGCCATTATCATGCCCAAGGCAAAGTTAGCAACTCGCTCAGCATGAGTGGGTACAGGCACAGGGACCCCACCTACCACCATGTAGGCATCTCCGATCGTCTCCACCTTTAATTGAGAGGGACAAGCACATGAGCATCCCAGGTATATCTAGCTCAGGTTAGTGTTTTGCTGTTCAGGGCTCTTCTTATCTGCACCAACTGCCCCTTTCTCTTAAAAGATGCTTCCAACCACTGAAAAGCTTTAGCACACACGAGTTTCTTTGAGATGGAGATCCTTTCCTTCACTCCGCACTAAAAATTTCAACGCATTCTGTCCCTGCTCACTTGACCCACTTCAGATACCAGTGTGAGACCCTAAGGAGAAAGGGTTGCTGTGCAAGTGTCAGACTGTTTGCCTTCGTCTTACCCAGGGCAGACCTATATGCAAAGAGCCAGGCCGAGGCACAGCCTTCTGAGCCAGGAGGTTACCTGATAGATGAGTGCTATTAATTAGCTCTAATTCACAATTGGTCCAAAAAGCGTATTTCTTATTTAGGAGAGATTTATTTTTTAAAAAGTCACAATAACGCAAGGGAGCCTATTCACTGCTGATCATGATTAAGGGGTTCACATGAAATTAAGGAACCTCCAGTCTCCAGGATGTCACAGAACACAGTGTGAGCTAAGCAGTTTGGCAGCGTCCTTCCCTACAACCAGCTGTTTTCCCACAACAGCTGCAGCCTGTGAGACATATGCTGAAGGGTTTGTCCTCCTTCAGGCATCCAGTCTCCTTGAAATACATGCTAAAGTAGCTGAGAAATACTTTGGATTTTGTTCCTGTACCAGAAATTTTGCTGCGAATATAACAGACCTGTTTGAAACATTCTTAAATGTTTAAAATCCACTGCAAAAGCCTGTTACATGGTAATGAAATGTTTTAAACTGTTCTTAAGAGACTTCACTGGCCCATTTATCATCAGCAAACAAGAGATCTTTTAGATTAGATTGATTGGTTTTCTTAAAAATTAACACCAATAGGAGAGTGGAAACATAATGTAATATTTGGGTTTGTTGATTAACATAATTACTTAAAACTGTTCAGCACATCAATCTCAAAGAACGTGTTCCTGTCCATGCCTTCTATCAGATAGCCAAACCCACAGTGATGCCAGTAATTTTCTGTGTAATAACAAACTAAAAATAACTATAAAAAGCTACTAATGCAAATAGGTACCCTAATTATTTTTCAGCCATATTAGAAGATTTAATTTAGCAAGATTTATTCATAACTTTAGATGTTTATAAGCTTGGGCCAAGTTTCTTTGATCAATGTCACTATTTCTTTCTCAATTCCCTGCAATAGTAATCTTGTCCTTGCTCTCTGTACCCCAGTAACCTCCATCAATATTAATAGGAGTTATATACAGGCATCAAAAGGAGATTATTATAGTGTCAGATCATTTACTCATGATGGATGATTTAGATAGAATATGATGCTAATTTATCCTAAAATCTGTGGGCCGTATCCTGGATGCTTCAATTATTGAATACAGATTCCTTGCCAAGGAAGAAATGCTTCTGATTTCCCAGTACAATTTATTGTGGGATGAACTGCAAGCCTTGCCTGAGCAAGGAATGAATGAGATCTGGATTTCACCCTTTACTATTTCTGCCTTCCTCAATACTTAATGAGCTGGGGACAGACAGAAACTTAGGAACTGCTCTTCAGCACATCAAATCTGGTAACTCTGGAAGTGTTAATAACATTATTTTATAGGCCAGACAGGGCTCTGATCTTTCCAGCACAGTTGGGAGATCACATGTACATTACAGTCTAGGTCTAATTGATGCTCTTTGGGAGTCAGCAGGAGATCAATACCATAGCTGAAGATCTCCATGAAATAAAAAAAAAAAAAGTCTGGGTATTATCTGGGTATTGTTTATAATATTATTTTCCACCAAAGGTGACACTTAATGATAGTGACCTATTTAGAACAAGTTCAAATAAAGGAACTAGGAAAATAAGTCATGTTGGACAGACATTTGAGATAGGGGGGAGAGAGAGATATATGAAAAAACAGCCATTCTGGTATTAGCACTGTGGAAAGAGACTTTAGTCTATGATAGAAGTTGCATTCCTGTCCAAAAATTTTAAACAGATTTAATCACACTTCCCTTGTTTTTCAGTTTGTGTGGCCACTACAAATAGGTAATATTTTATGGTTTATAAAAAATCATGCTGTGCCGAAGAGGATTTAAGTACATTTAAAAGCAAAAAACCAAAGCAAAACAAAAAAGAACAGCAAAAATTTCTGCAGCCTTTCTTGATCAGTACCTACCTTGTACACGTCATGCACCGTGGTCAGTCTGTCAAATCTCAGGTACATTGAATTTAACATGAGAACTATCTGAATAGGCTCACATTGCGCACAAATGTTGGTAAAGGTCACCACGTCACTGAATAATATAGTGCACTCCTTGAACTCTCCTGTGGGCAGAAAGAGCAGTGGTAAGTACTTGTAAAGGCTGGACAATCATGGTATCTGCTTGAGGCTTGTTTGCAAAGATCATTCTACGACCTATCAGTTGTAATATTCATAAATGAGTGCTGAGACGAAGGAGGAGTGTCGATATAAGACTTTATCAGATACAAGAATCAAGGCACATCTCAAACAACCCAGACATCTGAATACACATATACAGGATACACTTGGCTTGTTATCCTTAATTTCATATATGTGCTTACTGAAAGGAATGTAGGCATTTTACTCCTACCCTTAATAACAATGGGAATCATTGTGATTCTGCATTTACAGACAGCACAGAAGTACTTAGAGAATTTTCTAGGAAACACCACCTTCTTTATTCCCTTCAGTTCTGAGCCCTCATTTTCCTGAATACCCATGTTAAAACCAAAATCTCAGATTACTGTTAAAACACGGGATTTTGTTCACTGACTGGGCAGCTACTACCACCTTTCATCCCTTAAGGAACAATACTGGCAAAGAGCTTCCAAAGCTTTCTTTGAAAGAATAGCCTTATTTTTATTATCACTGAGATTAAGGGTCTGGGTCATCTTCCTACCCAAGAATGTCACCAAGTGGAGAACTGACTCCACAGCAGTGGCAAAGGGGCTGTGGCAGCACCCCAGTCTCTATCACCATCTCCTAATGCACTAATCCCAGATCCCAAATGCATCCTGTTCATTCACCTGCCTC
Source organism: Platysteira castanea (assembly GCA_013397175.1). Classification (NCBI taxonomy): domain Eukaryota; kingdom Metazoa; phylum Chordata; class Aves; order Passeriformes; genus Platysteira; species Platysteira castanea. Next base: position 565,620 of record VYXC01011363.1, read on the forward strand.
AACTCGTTTTCCCTCTTTCAGCTGGTTGGCCACATGCTGGGGAAGCATGGCATAGAGCAGAGCTTCAGTCTTCTTCTTCTCTTCCTCCAGGTGCTTCGACAGGATCCGCAGCTCTTCCTTCTTCCGCTCCAGCTGGTTTGAGAGCTCCATCTCAGCCAGTCGCTGCTGATTGAGGAGAATTAAATCCCTGGTCACGTCATGAGGGGCAATGTCTGCGATGTGCATCTGCCGCTCCTCCAGCTCATGCAAAGTGCGAAGCAAAGGTGAGCAGAGGTAGAGCATGCACTGCAGGGACTCCATCCACATCATCTGGCCTGTGGGGAACAAGTGTTGGCAAGGGTTTTCAGCAGTGTGGCCTTTCACACGGTGCTCAGCTTTACTGGTGTTAATTTTAGGGGATGAGTTCTAAGGACAGTGGGTTTCTGTAGGTTCTGGATGATCACAGGAATTCGTTTTCTGTGAGGTGAAAATTAGAGGTGAACTTGTTCAGAGGAGCTACATTAGGCAAATAACAAAATTACAGGACCCAGGAAGCAGTCACTCCCTCACTGCAGGTGCTGGACAGAGCCCGACTGTGACTCGGGTCTCTCCTCCTCATGAGGAACCCCAGTGCTCACAACACCTCTTCTCTCCTTTCCACTCCCCTCCGTGTTTTCCCCTCCTCTCCTCCCAGGTCTTGAGCTGTTCCTGAAGCCAGTCAGTCAGAATCACGCACAGGGGAGCTGAGACTCACAGTGGTTAAACAAAACATTTGAAGTTTAATTTCATAGTGCGTTGTCTGTGTCCCAGTAAAGTCAATGGCACTTTCCTTCCTGGAAACTGGAGCTTTCAGTCACTATCATAATCTAAATAAGCAGTTACAAAAATGCCTGAAAGGTAAAAGGGATTTTTGGTGGGCGATTCAGTTTTTTGGTTTTTGGTTGAGGTTTGATTATGATTCTGATTGTTATGTTGTTGTTATTATTATTATTATTATTATTATTATTATTACTACTACTACTACTACTACTACTACTACTATTGACTTGCTTCATAAGTATCATAGGTTTTTAAACAGAAATCTAGAAAATCCTATTTCTTTCTTTCTCCCTCACCTCATCCCCAGGGCTACTGGATGAACAGCTTTAAAACTAGGAGGATTGAAGTATCAGAAATACCATGTGAATTAACCCCTAGAGCATAAGAGAAAGTACAGCTGTACCCAAGACTAGTCAAAGTTCCTTGTTTTGGTAGCATTACTTTTTTCAAGGTCTCCCTAAACCCCTAATTTTTTTCTGAATCTCAGGAATACAAGATTTGACCACTCATTATATAAAGCTGAAAGGAGACAAGAGAAAAATAGGTCACATTACATAGCTCAGAAAAGCAAAATAGAAGTCACAGAACACTTAAACCAGATGTCATTATAGTTAATTACACCAAGCAGAGGATCATCCCATATTCAGTCCTCTCAGTAAAAGTAAAGCAAATACAGTATCTTTTTTTCTGAGATAATTTAACTGGTAAATTCTTACATGGCTTTGGTGGGTGTGTGAAGACAGAAATCAGAATCTGAAAATGAGCTACAAAAATAAAAGCACAGAGAACTAATCTATTTTTAATCACATTTGAAACCCAGCCAGTAGCAAACAACTCCCCTCAAAGGCATAAATTAAGAACAAATCACATATTCACATGTGGGTTTTGCAGCATCAGAAAACCACCGTATTTCTAAGCCTTTCAAATAGGAGCAGAGCTGTTGTTTCTGACTGAAAGCCTTCAAAATCTGGTGAGGTGATAGCAGAATTTGTGTACAAGCATCTACTGTTTCTCTAAACAGAACCATCTAATCTCCTCTCCCAAAGGCTATTTACAGGACTTGAGTGAGGTCAGGAGTGCACCTCAGTGTAATTCCTGATTTAATATGAGCACTTGTGCTATTGAAAACAGTGAAGTACCTCTTAGCTCTAGCATTGGCCGCTCTTTCCATGACTCAGGCATCATCTCTCTTCTAGTCTGGAAAACAAATTGGCTGTTGATGAATTTCTGAATGCTGGAGATGGTGAAGGGTACTTCTGGATGAACGATCCTGAAGTACTGATCCAAGCAGATGCCCATGGTCTGAAGGCCAGGTACAATCTTTTGAATGCTCACCCCAGCTTGCTTCACTTTGAGCTTGAAAAGAAAATACGGGCCACGCGTTACAATTCATGTCCCTTTGGGTTCAGACCAAGCTACAGCTGATCGCTGTTTATACATTTCCGCACACTGAGCCTTGCTAGAGCACATGGCTTATTTCTGAGCAAAATTTCTACCTTGTTAGTGTAGTACTACTCAGTTCTGAATGCATGCCCTTCATAGCGAGAAAAAGCCCCAAGAAAGGCATATTGTCATTAAAATGTTCCTTCCTGTCAATTGTGAAAAAAAACCAAAACTACCTGCTATTATCTCTGCTTGCATTTGTGTAGGGCTAACAAACAGCCTTACAGGTAGCTGCAGGAGAAAATTAGAGATACCAGTGTGTCTTGTATTCCAAAATGAAAACAACTGTGGCATAGAACCCCTTGGCAAATATTAATTTTCTAATAGATGCCATGGGTTACTTTCTCTTAACCATGTGTGAAGGTTTAGTCATTCTTCTTTACTCTGCTGACCGTACGTGAGCTCTTAAATTCTGCAGAAATGTTCTTCTCTGCTTGTCAGTTATTGAAGCTCTGACCCAGCTACCAGTAATGGGTGTAGGACTTGTCTTCTTTGCACACTAGTAATTTTATTAACTTATGGATATGGGCCATCTTGAAAGGTTTAAGACTCTGTATTTTGGCTGATGTGGGCAGTAGCATGAAGCAGATTGTGTGCTCTGGAATCTCGATCAGCATCATGCCAAAACATGTTCCCTGAGAGAAAGTGTTCAGCCTTCTGCTGTCCCATCCTCAGTTTCTCCTTTCTTTGCTCCTGTCTGAAGCCAATATTCTCTCCACAGAGTTTGGAGCAAGAGGAGCTGTAGCTTAGTAGGAACCCAGGCTAGTTGGGAACTAGCCAGAGGCAGCCCTGACAAGAGGCTGCAGAGTATGTGTGCACAGGAGAGGAGATTCAATCCTGCCCCAGAAGGTATTTTTGGGTCCTAGATGGGGCTGCACGCTGCCTGATTCAGTAGGTAGCTGGGTTTTCCCAGCAGAAGCATGTAGGAGCAGTCTCAGGAAGCACATAGAGCCCCAGCTGCCAGCAAAGCCCTCAAAGCCTTGGGATAGATTAATGGGAGGAGAGGGGGACTAACTGTAAGTGCAAAGCCAATTTAAAGGATGGGACATGTCTCTGGCATATCCAGGGACATGAAGGTGGCTAGAAACCTCCAAAAATTCTGCTCAGTATTTGGTAACAGACAGACTGCTGCAATAAACCTTGCTGGCATTTCTGCAGCTGTTTCAGATGTGGTAAACTCAATAAAATCAAAGGAGATTTCTGTCTGCAGTGATCCAGAGATAGTTGTTTTGTTTATTGCATGTCTCTGTACAGAGTACTTCTGCAAATCCTATAAGTGAGTGTGCACTGCACACAGAGCACACGCAGCAGGGAACTGCAGGACAGTCAAAACAGAGGGAAATTACTGCGAGGTTTAGGCAAACTAAGGGCCCTGAACACATGCTTGTCCTACCTCTTTGTCAAAAACCATGTGAAAAGGAAGTCCATTGCAAAATGTTTTTGTGTCAATCCAGAGGCTCTTGGGATAAACAGGATCAAATCCTCTCAGGAGCTTACCTGTGGTGAGATAAATGTATAGTTTTTAAATCAGGCTGCACCTCATAAAACCAGTCAGTTATCACTCAGTGAGACAGGACCCTATATCATAATGAGTGAAGACAAAGCAAACAGTGTGTGGGCCCAGAAACGTGCACACATCTGTGCTAAATGCTCTGCAGTGTAATCCTCAACTGATTAGCACCTAATCTGAGTTGGCTGAGTGTTTAAAACTTAAGCACACACAAAACATTGAGCACTAGATGCATGAAATTACGTGGAAAAAATAAGAATAGATGAACTGTAGATGTTAGTCCTCTATGAATCTGCAGATGCCATAGCAATATGACACAGCTACATCCCACAAAAATTTGCACAGAAATGGATTTAATACACCTTGCCAGCTCCGAAGAAACATGTATAGGAAAAAAAACATCTTGGCAATACTGAGCTAGGTTTTCATTCCTTTCGGGGAATAGAAAGATCCTAACTGAAAAATTCCTTCATTTTATAAACATATATAAACATCTAATATATAGAGGTACGAACAGAGATTACTAGATTAGCAGTAGACTTCTGGTAGCGGAGGGTGTAATTTGGCTTTCAAAATTTACTACAGTTGATAATTTTGGAAAGGATTTGTATCTACTAAGTTAAAAAACACACTTTTAAATTCAGCATCTTAAACCAAGTGACATGAGAATGACGAATCAAATCCACACACAATGGCATTTTATAGAAGAACACTTTTCAGATGAAAGCCCTGTTTAAGAGACAAAAGTGACAGGTCATATTCCATTTAAGTATCTGTCATTACCAAGCGTGCTTATTATCTGCAATTTTTCTTTGATCATCAATGTCAAACCAAAAGAAACTTAACCAGAAACATTTTGAAAAGTTGCAGAGGAAATATAAATGGTAACTTCAAAATGGATGGGTGGGTGGGGATAGGGAGGCTTACTGACTTCCTCACTGAAGAGACTCAGAAATGATGACAAGCTCCCTCTGAACAATCCCTCACCTTTTCCTAATGCGATTATTCCTCTTAATGTTTTCCAGTGACTTTTCTTAACAGGACAAACAGAGTTTCCTCTGTCTCCATTTGCATTCTTGGCTTTTTCTAGGTCCTGTTGAAATAAATCCAAAGGGAAATTCAAGGGTGATTTTATTTTAAAAATATTTTAGCAATATGTTGATACGAATATTAAAATACCTCTTTATTCAGTTGGTTCTCAAATTGTTTTTCAGAGTCAACAAGACATCGAGATGAGGAAGAAAATTCATTTCTTTCCTTGCATGGAAATAGAGGGTTCTGAGTGACAAGAAAAACAATATGTTCTTTTTTCCCAGTTCTTTCTTCTTCTTCTGTTTGATTGACGATTTTCATTGAAATCTCAATGTTAAAAAAATCCAGGGCTGCTGCACCGATGATTCCTGAAGGAGAAACAAAAGACAAGGTATTGCCAAGAACAAAACCTTTTCAATTCCCCTTTTAGAGGGCCCACAGTGGAATTTCAGTTTCAGAAATCACTTTTCCAAAGGACTCTGGAAGAAGAAAGCAACCCATGTCGTTCTTGCTACTGCTGCTATGATGAGAATATGCACATAGGAGGTCAGCTTTAAAGTTACTGCTGCTTTTGCCTTGGCTGAGGACAAATGCTTATTTTCACTAGGAGAAGCTCAGCAGGATCTCTGAAGAATGTGTTCAAGTAGCCATGGAGCAGTAATATGAACTCCCATCAAGCCAAAAAGTGCAGGGAGTCTAAAGAAATTCTGCTATACAATCTATTTCAGTCATTGAAGAATATTATATTTTGAAAGGAAGGAAGTATCTTTCATGCAGATGCACAATCAGTTTCTCGATTCTGATTAGGTATAAGGCAAAATACTGGACAATGACATCAAAGGCTCTGTCTGACATTCCAAATAGTTCTGTGCTTTCAATATGAAATGAGTTTTGACAAAGGGGGAAATTTTGATGAACTTCTAAATTCAGCATCATTTATGATAGAAAGGAATATGATCTTCTCTTACAGACCTATAGCTGTCTAATTCTTGCACAATTACAGCTCTGGAGATTCTGGTAAATTCTGGGAAAAGATTCAGTTTTGAGCAGGGTTCAGTAGGAGTTTTACAGATTGGATATACTACAGCGTAGATGAATGTCTTCAACTCAACTAGAATTTCTACTTCACTGTAATTTAAAAAGCATGAGACACCGAGAATTAATAAACAGTTAGACACAATACACATCATGAACTTCAATTTTTCTTCCAGGGAGAGAATTCTATAGCAAGAATGGACATTTATGGCCTGGGTTGTCACACAGTAAATTTTGATGAAAGTTACTGGGAGCTAGGAGTGATCAGGCAGTAGGGAAATACTGAGTTCAGGTGTCTGGAGACTGAACTCTGCCAGGCTTCAATTCCATTGCCAATTCTCATCTGAAAAAAGATACTGAACTCTGAGTGCATCTGCAAGTATATGATTACTCTATATATATATTGCATTGATCTGTACTCCGCATTTTGTCTCATTACCTGGCACAATATGGCACAGACCTCTTCTGTCTGAATAGTAATGCAAATGCATTGACCCATCTTCATTCTTTTCCACTCTAAAAGATGGCGCATTCATCTCCTGAGGAAAAATAGAACAAAACCAAAACCAAAATCTCAGTATCTCTTTCTGAAAAAGACTACTGATGCATTCCACTTGTGTAAAACATCTCATACCTTAATAACGTAAGCTGTAATACGAATAAGCTGAAAAACATAAAATTAAATATTCTCACCCATTAAGGAAAATCTGCTATGCATTAAAGCCAATGTATTAAACATACCTAATGTTGAGGACTAGTCAAAACCAATCATTTTTAGAAATTGTCCTAACATTTTGGAGTCATTTGTTTCAGAACATAGGAGAACATGCTATTTCTTCACACCTATGAGATGCTGTTTCTTGTGTTAGGAACTCTGGCAGAGTACATCCATAGCTGCTCAGCAGTTACTACTCGGACTTGCCTGGTAAGAAAGGGACAAGTAGCTGTGCAATGCATCCAGGTTCTCTATGAACTCATAGAGATTTCCACCCAGTGTCCTCAGCATGTGGTCATAGCCTGAGCGCTTACAGAATTCAAAGAAATACTTTCCAAACTCCCTCAGAACAGTGTCAGCAGGAACACCTGGCAAAATAAAGATATCTTAAGAAACAAGAAAGATTTGTAAGTTCTTGCAGTGCTGTCAGGTGGATTAAGAATGAAGGCAGAAATTTTGCAACACAGGGAAGGCATTCCCAAGGACGCAGGAGACAAAACCTGGGCTGCAGTCTCAGGCTTGACTCAGAGTAGTTCATTTTTGAGGCATGCTAACACATACCTAATACTTTGCAGGCTTTGTCAATGAGCTGCATTGTGATCTCATCTTTGTAAACCTCAAAAGTCAAGAAAGAATCCTGGACTCCAGCCTGCAGCCTAAAACAGAGAAGACAATATTCTTGTCTCAGCAGTGCTGTAAATACAACATGCTTGGGTGACCCAACTGGCATTTCTTAAGTTCTGTTTGCTGTGAATGCACTCCTTAACCCCTTTCAAGCGTTATACTGGAACACACTACTTCACCTAATGATGTAAGTTTAATATTAAATTGTTTTAAATTAATTAGATTGCTTTAACATGGCTGAACGGTGGTGTCCACCTCTCCATTTCTATTTCACATTATGGTATTACAGTAAACTCTTTCAAGGATTAGGACGTCATAATGTGGAGTGCTAGAGCAAGTGGAGTCTTAGTTTCTCTTCTGGTCTACTGGCTTGTCGTTCAATGTGGCCACAATATCCAGCTCTTTGGGGCTCCCCAAACCTGCTGATTTTTTTTATATTGGCTTCAATGGATAATATATGAATGCATATAAAAATCATTTATGTATCTTGGAAATACCATATAGCTCATAAAGAGAAGACAAAACCAGAGATGATACAAGCCCAGATTGAATGGGGCTTTGAGCAACCTGGTCTAGTGGAAGGTTCCCTGCCCATGGAAGGGGGTTTGGAACCAGATGATATATGATTTAGCTGCTTTTCTGAGAGTAGTGGAATTAAACTGACTTTATATTAAGGATGACATCTTTTCAATGTAATTACTTCTCCATATTGTCATGGTGAGCCAGCGAGTCTATTATAAAATTGTCTGTAAGACTAAATGTCATCTTTAATTATCTGATATGACAAATTAATTGAGACAAATTAGTATCAGAGGATGAAGTGTTACAAGGCAAGAAACTGTTGCTTTTGCCCTGTTAGTTACTCCTAATAATTACTTGAGATACACATCAGCTACCATTTACCAGTGAGAAATTACATCCTCTGTTCCTGAATTCCTGAGCATTTTCTTTCAATGCACTATGTTTATTGGGAACACATTACCTTAATTTTTCCCATGTTTCTTCGCCATACTTTTCAACCACCAAAGACTTCAGGCATGTGTTTATAAATCCATACTGCGAAGGCAAATATATGAACATGGAAAAGACATACTGGTTTTTCAAACGCTGCCCCTACACGCCACCTTTTTGTATTTCAGATTCCTCTGCTAATTTCATATTGCAAGAGAGAAAGTAATAATGCTTGACAGCCTAAAGAGAAAGTAATGCTGTTTGACAGCCATTATATCTTTCAGTAAACAGCGCGGCCTTTCCCTCAGCGTTTCACAAGCATTCAGCAGAAGAGAGCAAACAGTCAATGTTGTTTTGCAGAGGAGGACCCGAGGCCCCGCCGGCCGGGGATGCGCTGTGCCGTGGCTGCGGCCGGAGCTCGGCGCTGCAGCGCGGGCACAGCAGCCACGCACGGCTGCCGCATCCGCGGAGCCTCGGCCGTGCCGCGACTGCTGAGCGTCTGCCCCAGCGCTGACGGACCCTGCACTGGGCATCGGGAAACGCTACAAGAGCGGCCCGAGCAGCGCTGTCAGAGCGGCAGCGGCCGAAGGATGATGCGGTCCGAACGCCCCAAAGCCTGCGGGTCAGCACCCTGTCCCGGCACGGCGGCAGCAGGCGCTCAGCCCCTGCTCTCGAGCTGGCAGCCAGCGGCAGGGGCTGCCCGTCTGTCTGTCCGTCTGTCCCCGGCAGGAGATGCCTGTCTGTCCCCGGCCGCAGCTGTCTGTCCACGACAGGAGCTACCTGTCTGCCTATCTGTCCCCAGCAGGAGCTACCTGTCTATCTGTCGGTCCCCGGCAGGAGCTGTCTGTCTGTCCGTCCCGGCCCGCCCGCCGCCCCGCTCACCATCCTGCCGCTGCCGCCGGTCCCGCTGTGTCGCCCGCTG
>VYXC01011363.1:574794-595469 GCA_013397175.1 Platysteira castanea
GTCCCGGTGCCCGCTGCTGGAGCCTAGGCAGGACGCGGTGCGGTCAGCCCCGGCTGGACACTGCCTGGCACGGCCGGGATCATCAGGGCCCAACCTCCGGAGGGCAAGGAGCCGAGAAAGTGACAAGGAGGTTTCTTGCCAAGGCTTTCTTAGAACTGCTCTTAGTAGAGCGGGAGCAGAAATGGTGGAGTCAATAGCCACCCTTACCCAAGGACAGGCAGGAGGTTTGTAGGGAGAAGCAGCACTTTCCGTTCGAGTGTTACCGAGCTGTGAGTTGCTGCCAGAGGCCTGACAAAACGCAGGAGGCGAAGCTCCCCCCATGTGGCTGCCATCATTCACGCTGTGTCTGCAGCCACCCAGCCTGTCCGAGAGGAAAGGACAGCAGCAGGGATGTTAACAGGAACGCAGTGATGGGTGTTAAATGCAATGAATTCATGCGGTTTGGTGCTTGGCAGAGTTATCTCATTCCCTAGGTTCATTTTTTAAAATAATTATTTGTAGAGTGAGAGATTTCAGTGATTCGAGAGTGAGTCCTGAGAGGACACAGTGAATTATTTGGGGAAAACCCCTCTCCCCTTGATAAAGATGAGCTTCTGTCCTCCATCAGCCAAACTGGCACAGGCAGCCCTGAGGGTGCTGAAAGCCCTGTGCCACCCACCTCATTGCTGCTGTTTGCTGCAGGTTTTGGGATGCTAGAGGGGTCTGTGTTTCAAGCCAGGGCTCTATGCCTGTCTGGCAGGGAGGGTTTTGCTCTTGGTGTGGTGATTCTGAGGCACTATGCTCGTGGCTCTGTCTCTGATCCTCAGCCCTCCAGTGCTGTGGGTGTTCAGCAGGCACATCAAAACCCGGGGCGAAGCCCTACACCAGGCATGAGTGCTGCTTTTCTGCAGCCCTCCCACCAGCCCTGTGTTGTCTCTGCCCTCCGACAGCCTCCTCTAAACTCCCACAGCCTTTCTGTCCCACACAACCAGTGGCTCTCCTGGGACCACACCAGTAATAAACTGGGTCTCTCCTCAAAACCTGCCTCTTGAGCCAAAGCCTGGTGGGAACCAGGCCCAGGGGAAGAGAACCAACAAAAGTCCGTGCCCTACTGTATTCCCACTGCTGTGGGAAGAGGACTAGTTTAGAATAGAAACATGTACACAAACCCCTCTGTATTTCCTGGACAATATCAAACATTTGTTTAAACACACACCTCTTGGAGCTAGCGTGACACCAGCAACAGATGGCCCATCTCCTGGTTTTCTCTCTGTGCTGTTATTCCAAGGAGCACTCATGCCTGCTGCAGGGCAAGAGGTGGTCCTGGACCCACAGACCCATCCCCACGCCTCAGCCAGCCAGCAGTACCTGAGGGGAATAAACACCATATTGTTTAAGAAGAATTATATGGGTATGCTTACTGCCTTCAATTTATAAATTAATTTCTATTATACAGAAATGAAACTAATTTTCAGGTTTATAAAACCTGAGTCACTGGTGGGATTCAAAATTACAGTAAGAACTTTAGTATCCTCTCTTCTAGTACTTCAGTATCTTTTGTTTTTCTCATTGTATGACACCTAAATAAGCAATACAGTGATTTTAGTAGCAAAGATTAGCAACTATCAAAAAGATTTGGAGATGCAATTCAGGTAAGTTATCCAAAATTCACACCAGTACCTATATACTATATCTATATTGTACACCGTAAATCATGCTGGAATTTAATTTATTATTGCTGTAGCTCTTCTTTGGTTAGTGAATTGATTCTATTGGGTTTTTTTCGGTCCATTTGTGATTATGAGAGAAATTTGGACAAAGAATCTTCAAGTCAGGATTGTTTGTGTGTCATTAGGCTGCTCACCCCTTGTAGCCCTTGGCCCATGATGTGTCCTTGGCCACCTCTGTCATCTCTAGTTGGGTAACAGGAACCTTCCAAGTAAAAGAACAGAAATCAAGAGATAAAACAAAAATCATAATACGCTTCTGGTGTGACTCTTTAGGGATTCCTTATTCCTTTGGCACAATGTAATCAGTACTTCCTAGAATTCTGAGATCAGCAGCTATTTCTGTGTATAACCACCAGTCTTTAATCGAATACAACACCCAGCATGTTTCTGTATGTCAGCCCACTCTGTGTAAAATGAAGACAACAATACTCCCCTTTCCAATCTGTTGCTATGCTCTGGTGATGGGGATTCTGGTCTCTCTTGGCACAGCACATTCAGGCCTCCCAGACTATACTGGACCTCCTTGCAGAGATCTGGCATTGGCCCAACCTGCCACTTGCTGCAGCAGAGCAAGTATATTTGGGTATGTAGAGGGGAGGCTGGAGCAGGATAGTTTTAGTTTCAGAGGGTTTCTTGCTTCCCAGAACATGCAGGGTGGATAGGGATAGGCTCAGACAGAACTGCGTGCTGGAATTCTCCTGAGAAGCTGAGCCTCTTGCCAAGGGCAGAGGATACCTTCAGGTGAAAGGTGTCTGAAAAGTCCTCCATGGCCTGCACCTGCACACAGCCTTTCCTTCCTCCCATAGCCCACTAAGCGTCCAGTGCTGATATCCAAAGAGCAGCCTGAGGACTGTGCTGCTATAAAATTCTGTAAAATTCTGCAAGCTTTCTGGCAGTTTGTGAGTAAGTGTGCCTTATATTTTTTCTGCCTTTGTGGCAAAAGATTCATTAATTCAGAAGGGAGGTGCTGTGGCCTTGCAAAAAAGATTTTCATCCATACCTGACAAATTATTTTATCAAGAGCCAATTTCCCCTGGCCTTTGTTGTACCGAGTTAGTTCTAAATAGCATCCTTGAGCCCCAGATAGTTCAGCAAAATAAATGGGCCATCTGCAAAGCTGTATACACTGTTTCTTCAATTAGATGAGAGGTGAAAATATGCAATATAGCAATTTATAACTTCTGGTTATAGCCTTGGAGAATGCAGTCATGGACCGTCATGGTCTGTGTATGCAAGGCCATCTTCCTTTTCCTTCTTTTTCTCTCTGCTGTGTTATCATTACAAACAATGCAAAGTCATATGTGAGTTGCCATGGTGGAGGGGCTCCTTCCAAGACCGTCTGAGCAGAGCACATTCTAAACATTGCACTCCGAAGCCCAAAATACCACAGCAGTAACAGAATCCTTTCTCCAAGTGGTTGCCAGCACTGTCTCCTACCAAAGACCCCTAAGGATGCAGGCCTTTTCAGCATACTTCCTTCAAACTCAGCCTCACATCCGTTGTTCAGATATCATGTGTTCACATTTGTCTTAAATTAGCCTGCAGAGTGACTTTTTAGTGACTCAAAGTGAAAAAGAATCTGTCCTTCTACTGATGCAAACCAAAAAGGAAGTTTTATATATATATACATAAGCATTTGTAGGCTTCCAGTACTTCACACTACCAAACCATGAAGACAGCTGATGCAGAGTCTAGATTAGAAATAAAAATAAACACAGGAGATGTGCTGCCCTGCGTGGTTTGGATGGCTCCAATTTTCAAAACACATATTTTAAACCCCCAGCAGTTATATTTGAATTCTTATTAAAGACCCTGGGCAAAATTTAAATGACATTAATGTAGACTAACTCAACAGCAGTGAAACTGCTCAAGTGTAGGCTTCGTCCTCAGGAAAGCTTTCAAAACCCCAGCTCCTCTGGTTATCTGTTAAGCTGAGCTGGAGATGGGAGACCATCAATATTACCATCAATACATCAGTAATATTTTAAATGGTAATTAATTTGGGGAAAGTCACCAGCTCAGGTCCAAAACCTATTCACAGGTGCCCTTGAGCACACAGATGGGGAGGGAACTGAGAAAATTAATGATTCCTCCAAGAGCCGGATTGTCACCGGCATCACTCCCTCTCCCCCAGATTTCCACGTCTGCTGCCATGGAGCTCTGCTCTCCCTGTGTGTGATCCACCAACACTCCCCTTCCTCAGCACTCCTCTGATCTGTGGGAGTCAGGGCTGCATCCGTGGAAATGTCTCATGTGAAGGAGAAATAGGCCCTGGAGGTATATTTGCATGAAACTTTCTGGTTAAAGCCTTTGTGCACGTTCCTCTGGGTATTTTCTTTAGCTTGCTTCTTGTATGGCTGCTCACATTCAAGAGCTAGTGTCTAATACCTTTGTTTTCTACAAAGAAAACAGCTCATTGCTTGTATTTCCCCCCTCTGATTGCTAGTTAATGAAATTGGTTCCAGCTGTAACATTGCTGCAATAAGCTACAAAGAATCACTTGTCTCAACTGCCTGGACAGGCTCGTTCCAGCTACAGCTCACAGGCGGCACAGTTATCCAGGAGACTGGAAGAATGCAGTCAAGAATAATGCAAAAGTGGGTAAAAGCCGAGGCTCATCAATCTTCCGTGCTTTGCTATTGTATCTGTGTTGCACTCCAGCCTCGTAGCTCCAACATATTAGCGTATGGAGCTGTTCGGTTGCTTTCTGAAATCTTGTTCCTTTGGAAAAGTAACTCCAAGTGACAAGGTGCTTGTGCCAAATGAGAAATAGTGTAGTGCCAGCCTGTGCAGGAGGTGCTGCTAGAAAAGGGGTATCTGAGGGGTCTGTGGTGTATTTCCCTTCCATCCCACCAATGTCCCTCCCCTGTGCTTTGAAGAGAGGGCCTTTCCTGCAATATCCATGTCACCTATCATCTGCTGTGTAACTCAAAATCTCCAAAGGCCCAGTTCAAGAACACAAAGCGGTTTAGCAGCACATCCCTGATAATTTCAAACCAACAAATGGTAAATGCTGGCTGTAGCTTTATTTGTCTTTCATATTGTGAGAGATTGCTCCTGTACTTTTGGAAATGATAATACAGATATCCTCCGTTGTGGCATATTACATATCTGGGGTTTATGCTTAAGAGGTGGGCCCAGGTTTCCTGTGGCCGTGGCTATCAAGACCTGTAACTGTTAAACTGCAAATCTTTCTGAATATATTGATGGTCCAGTGAGCTTTCCCCGTGGCTACCCTTTCCCACTGAACCACCTACCACCGATGCTCTCTTGGTGCTTCAGAGGTAGCATTCCTCTGAAAGCATCCTTGTTGCTTTTACTCCTCCAAGTAATATTTCTCAATAATACTAATTATACAGCATGCTTAGCTTTCTCATACCATTATTAGCAAATACATGTTTACTCTAGCTTTCCTTGTTTGAACTGAATCTATGAGCTATATCCCATGTGGTATCTTTGAAAAATACTTGGATCCATTCTGTGCAAAGGTGAAGTTTAATATGATTTTTTGTCACTAGGGACAAACTGTTCTACAGCTTTAGGTCTGAGTTTCCAGAGGACTACAGCTCCCATGATCCCCGAGAAGAATTGGACCTGAGCTTTGACAGCGATGCACTTTATGAAAAGGAGGAAGTATACAAAAAGCAATTCCCTTTTTTAAGCAAAAGAAGTAAAGTTTGTAATTTTGTAGGGAATTTTAAATAGGGAGCAGTAAACCCTGTTGGAAAATCCAAGTGGAGATCTGTGATGGTAATATGAGAGAGGTCCAAAGGCTGAAGCTCTAAGGAAACCCTGCTGATTTGTCAAGTAGAAAGGCTCTTAGCCAGGAATTTATAAATGTTAAAAACAGGATGGTTAATGACTTAATGTGAGTTCTAAGGAAGAAATGTAAATTCTAGTCAAGTGAAAGGAAAAGGAAGACTGAAAGCATGAAGTGCTTGCCTCTGTGCCCACTGTGTGTCAGTTGGTCTTTCAAGGCACAATGGAATGAAGGTTCCTATTCCTCCTGCACAGGAAGAAATGCTATGATCAGGAGTGAGGAAAGTGATAGGTGCTTGCTGGATGTTAGAGCAGCTTTATTTTTTGTAATAGGCTTTACAAGGGGTAAGGGCTTGGCTGGAGAATTAAAGTGACCCACCTGTCTCTGGCAGGGTGAGCTGAGGGGCTGAGAAACTCAGACACAGACTAGCTGAGAGCAGCTAGCAAGAAACACAGGTAGTGCTGTGTTTCCTGTGTCTCTTCCTACAACTGCAATCTCCTTTTTGATCTCTCCTTGTGAAACTGGAGGTGTTGGTGATGATCTAACCAGCACCTGACTAGCCAGACCTTTGTACTTGGAGGGCAGCTGGATCATGTGATGAGGGAGTGGCTGTCACCCTGGCAAATCCCTTCAGAGGATTACACCAAAATCTCCGTAATTTTCCTTTCAGCCTTATACCACCCACTTCCATCCAACCGACAGTGAATAAACTTGAAAGGTCCAGTGTGTTGAGCTATTGTGCAGAGTGGACAAGAGCTAAGCTCTGTACTATCTACTACTGCTACCAACTTGAACCATCTTGGTTTCATCAAAACTGGTTTTATATAGTGTGTCTTTGAGGCTAGGGAGTAACTGTCCCTCATTTTAAGATGAATTATTTTGTTGAAAGGTTTTTGGTTTGGTTTTTTTTTTTTTTTTAAATAATAAGAACCTGTATCTGCACCACTGTCTAGTCTGCTTGAACTAGTTCTGCCTCAGATGGATGAAGCAGTTTAGTGGTAGCTACAAAGAACTTGACAAAGAGTGTAAGATCTGTCCAAGAAGCAGGGTAAGTTGCTTGTGCTCATCTCTGGGCCACCAGTGGGATCAGAAGCAGACACTCAGTGTATGTGTGTGCCATGTTCCAGTGTAGATGTGTCACACACTGGGAAACTGGCATTGTCCTCACAATGGATGTAGCAGAAAGCTGCCCAAATCTGGACATCACTGGCCTTTACAAAAATGGTTTGCAAGTACAGCTAACTCCTTATTGCTGTGTGAATGCCAGCTTTGCTGCATTTTTTGTCTTGACCAGGACTGATGCTGGAAGAAGGGAAATCCAAATCCTGGTCTTTCACGGAGGTGGAGGGACACAAGTTAGTGTGGGAGCTGGCTGTGGAATTAGTGAAGTGGGATGATGTGTACATGCACATGTAAAACAGGAGCTGTACTGCAGCACGAACTACAGCTCGGAGGCGCAGTGCTTTCTTTGGCTGCACGGAATTACACGGATTCAACAAAGCCCCTGTATGGCCAGTGAGCACACTGCACTTTGTTTGTGTGGATGGAACCATTTCAAATTGTGCAGGATCTCACTGCTGCTGGGGCAATTTGTCTTCCCTGCTGCATGCACAGCAGCACCTGCAGCCCCTCAAGGAGTGCGCTGGGGCTTTGCTCACCTCCTTTCTTGCTGCTTGGATAGTTTCCCCTTTCTTTTCTCCCATCTTTTCCCTACTCTGACAGAGTAGCCTTGTTGGGAAGGCAAAGCTGGGTGTTTCTGAAGCACTGGAATGCAAACAAACCAGCTTCAATTGAGCCTTGACTGGGAAAATCTGGGCTGCAGAGTGTGACCATCACAGTGTGCAGTATGTATGAGCTGCAAGGAAAGACTGCCAGGCAGGTGAAGAACCTGAAGGACCTGGAGGACCTCAGTTCTTTGATGGTGACAGTGTTTGTGAGAGATAGAATAAAACTAGTTTGTGAATGAATTCTGATGTGGACACTGACACTTGGTCAGAGAGGAATTTTCCAGCTTCCAGCTTCATGTGTGAGAAAGCAATACTTTTTCACATACTGGCTGGAAGTTGGAAAACTCCTCTCTGACCAAGCTGTCAGTGTTCACATTCTGAAATGTTAATTTTATCCATGCTTGATGGGAGTGAGTAGTGTATAAAGCCAACATCAGTTACTGGAGTATGCTGTGCCTCTCTTCAAAGCCTTACATGAGTGGTGCTTGTAATGTGGGTGAATGGTGATGTCCACATTTTCCCAGGGGAAAACAGAAGAGCAGCACAATGTGCAGTGGGGACATGGGGGTGATGATCCAGCACATAACTCCAGAGCTGTTGGCCATCAGATCTGTACTCTGGACCTGTTTTTATTAGCTGAAATAAGCAAGTACAAATGCAAAGCTGGAGAGATGTGAGCTTCTAACTGAGAAGCAGAACCACCAAGCAGCTAATTGGGAGGAGGCTAGCTCCAACTTGTACAGCTGTTCTGTCCCAACAGCTTGCCTGATGGTGTAATACATTAAAAACAACAATAATCCTGCTGTCCAGTAACATGTACAGGCTAGTTACTAGAATCTGAACTGCAGCTGGAAGCAGAGATGAAGGAATGAATATCACAGGTAAAGCCAACCTCCATCTGTAGTGACAAGTCTTTCCAAAGACTGGCCATTAGGATGACAGACTCTGAGTTATGTGGGCTTCCACTGCTTACCAGACCTCCATTTGCTGCCTGTAAGCCAACAGCCTCATTTTGCCCTGTGGAAACATCCAGGTATCAAAATTTCTAATGCAGTTTTATGTATGGTACTTGCTGGAGTTCTAGGCAACACCTCTTTTCTCATATGGAAGAGTGTTCTCTTTAATGGGATTAAAGAGAAGATATCATTTCCTGCTTCCATGCCTAAAGTAAGATAATTGTAAATCGAGTAAGAAATTTTATTGAGGCTCTTTTTCTAACAGAGGCTAACATCCTCAACTATATGCCTTGGTTTCCATGCTTTGGGGAAAAGAGAAAGGAATAACGATGGAATATTCTGATGCCAAAACACTGACTGGCCCTAAGCAGCAAGGTCGCTGCTGTCATGGAAACTGCCCAGGCTTTTGGGCTCTTCTGACAAGTAATGCCTATGGCATGATGGTCTGGAAATCCATCCTATGTTCAGGATTGTTCCTGTAATTCCTGTGTCTTCCTGTGTACTGCAAATATTCCCTTATACAGTTTTTAAAAGAAAGGAAGATGAGGCAGAGCTCTCCAACAGCTACCAGTACCGGAGCACTTTGTGCATAAAGTAATCCTGAAGAATCTTGTGAATCCATGCATGTCATCAAAATGCCTGCAAGATTACCCAACAGAGTCTTGATTCATAGGACTAGGACTAATGAACACCAGGAAAATAATAGATTGTATTGGGTAATCTGTGTGTTTGGATGCCCAGTCCTTCAAGCCAAGTCATTCTTGCAGGCCTGGGAAATCCTTGAATGAAAAATTTTGCCATTGCCACAGGTCTTCATTAAAACACAGAGCAAGGTCCTCTGCATTCCACACACTGTGTAATACTGAGAAGAAAACACTGTGGGTAAAAATCCTGCTCTTATCATTAAACTCCTGCCAACCAAAAGTAGGTACTTTTTTTTTTTATGGCTGCAGAAACTGGACCTTGGGGGAATTTCCTGTCCGCAGTGAGTCTGATCAAGCACTGTGCATCTGACAGCCAGCCTGCCACTGCCTTGCCACACACAGCAACTGGGCTCCAATGGATTTCACGTGCAAGGAGGCCTGAAAGGCATATTAATTTTTAATTAAATGTTTGACTTTCAGGTTTAGAAGGCCTCCTTAAGATATGTGTCAGTAATATGTATAATGCTATGAATGAGAAGGTAAGTCCTTCCCTACTGAGAATAAATATACATACGTGTGTACGTATACGTGTGTGTATACATATAAAAATATTTTTAAAGCAAGACATCTGGCCCAGTAACACCTCTGCAGCAATGAAAGGCTCCTGCCTTGCTCTGGTTGCATTCAGTGCTGCAGCAGTTTCATAAACCATGGTGGCTCAGGAAGCTCACTCAGGAGGAGGAGTCCCAGATGCTGATGCAAAGAGTTTCAATCAGAAAGAAAAATCCTTAAAAATAATGTTGTAAGCCAGTGCTGCCGTGTGGAAAGAGCTTGGCAGAGTTATGCAAAGGACTGATTGGTGTCATGTAGATTTCTATGCAGGGAAGGCTGGCTTAGTTGGGGTTTTTTGGTGAGGAATATTTAGGAAAGAGACGAGAACTGGAAAAGGACATGAAGAGAGAGACAGAGAGTGTAATGGTTTGTGCTGTGGAAAGTAGAAAATTGATGTTCCCTGTGGAAAGAATTGCACCTGTTTCACCACATGTTTTTTCAGCTATTTAGCCCTCTTCAGATCATATGAGTATTTTAGAAGTTTGGCAGAAGGCATGCAGAGTCAGACTGAAACTCCTCTCTTCTTTCTGGATGCTTTCCCACAACTGGAAAGTTGTAGGGAAAAAAGCAACTCTAGAATATCATAGCATTTCTTCTCAGGCAACTGTACCTGTTTTTTTGTTAGTAAGCACTGCATGTCACTCTTTCCACAGCCCAGCACTGTATTTACTGGAACTCAAGTGTGTGTGGTAAGTAACACCACAGCTCCTGTATAGGATGTACCAGCTATACCTTACATAAAACTCCAGTAAATGAGCCACTTTTAATCATTTCTCCCTCTTTTGGAAATGCATTTATACATGTGTTCTCTTACCCATGGTGAAGAAGTGTTTGGAATATATTATTAAGGGTAATGTTTGTATTTGAATAAGGGATGTCCATTCATTGGGATAAATCATTGAAGTCAGTGTAGTTCTGAAATGTGAAAGCAGCATTAAATTAAAAAAAAAATTAAATGAAAAAAAAACCCAAAAACAAAAAACCCCAAAACAAACAAACAACAAACAAACCCCAAAAAACCCCCCAAAAAACAAAAACAAAAAAAAACCCCAAAAAACCAAAAAACAAAAACCAAACAAAAAAAAACCAACCCACATGACATTCTCCCTGGGTGAGAATCTACAATTAAATGAATCGCCCTTTTAACTAATCAAAAATTCTTTAGACATGTTTCTGCTATGGCAACTGGACCAGCATTAGGCTGATTGATGGGGCTTCTGAAATTATCTTTAGGACTTTCCACTCTGGTCAAAAATCTTCCCAGCTCCTAATAGTCCAGCTGGCCTAGAGATGGAGCAGGGGATGTCTTCCTAGATCCTGCATTCAAAAATGCAGTCTTCCTTTTGGCAGTGTAAGTATATATAAGTCTTTGGTACTTTTCCAGCCACTCACTTAAATAAGACCATGCTCTGAGGATTAAGTGAAAGAAATATACATGCCTTTAAAAGTTAACAAGAAAAGGGGTTTTTTGTTTAATTTAGAAGCTGGCATTATGCCTTATGTTCTTTACAGCTGCTAATAGCTGATGACTTTGACCTCTGCCAGGCCCTGAAGGTGGCTAGAGATGCTGAGTGCACAAGAGGACAGGATTTACACCTTTCCATTTGGCTGACTTTGTCTAATTTGGCAGAAGAAAACTCTTTGGCATTCCTGGTTTTGAGAAATCTGCAAGCTAAGATAGGTTTGCTGAGCTGTTGCCTGATGTCTAGGGGTTGCTATACTGTGATAGCATTTCAACAACAAAATGGCTAAAATAGCACAAGTGTTGCTCCTGTTATTTCTAAAACACCTCAGGACTACCCTAGAATTGACCTACTTCTATTTTCCTGAACAATCTGGTACTAGAGACAAGGTTTGCAGTTAACATTCATCCCACATGCACTTCATTAATACACATATTTGTTAAATTCGTGTTCTGCTAAGATGCCTGCTTCATTTAAAAAGTAAAATAAAATTCGAAATCTTTGAGGAGGAGAATTGCTTAAAGTATTTAGCTAAGGTGAATCCAAACCCTTGCGAGTTAATTAAGAGCCTTTTTAAAGACAGGTGGATTGATGGTGTATTATCTGCATACATACAGTTGTCCTCCATGCTGGAGATGCCAGAAATATCTCTTAGAATGGCCTTTAAAGTAAAGTGGAAGGAAATTTTTAGTAATATTGACCAAAAAAAAAAAAGAAATTGTAGCATTTTGAAAATGTCAGAATATTGGGGGATTTTGTGTTTTCATGTCCTTTTTGTCTGGGTTTTTTTATACTGCATTCATGAAACCAGTAGAAAGCAATGAAGCATTTAAGTGGATCCATGTTACTGGTTGCAAAAGGTTTCTGATAATAACATGTGCCTATCCCTAACTGTTATAATTTCTCAATTAGAAGAACCTGAAAAGTTGGCCAGGGAGATTCTCATTAAGCAATTTGAAGGGGTTTTTTTCTTATTCCTCCACTCCCAGTCAGATATTGGAAGGGTCCCATTAAACAGGGAAGAAGAAAATTATCTCCCAGAAATAACTCTTATCACCTGTCTTAAAATTACTTCTAGTATTCTCTCTCCATACTAAACCAGAAGTGTTTTACAGAGTCAGATTTTTTTACAGTGGTATCGTACTTGCTGTTGGCTCAAATTAAGAAATATCAATGGTATATGCAATAAAAATTGATTTTCAGGAGGGCTATGTGCAACACAGCTCATTTGAGGAATATTGCTTGGCTTATCCTCTATGGGCAGAATCTGCAGACTGTCTGACAGCATTTTAAATTGACATAGTGTTTTCAGTAATGACATGAATAAAACATCCCCTAGCCATGTAGCTGGAGCCAAATAAGCCTTGCAATCTGGCCACAGCTGATTTCAATCCCTAGAAAGAATTTGGGTCAGAGGGAGACACTAAGAAATGTGATTGCCAACATGAGTATCACCTTGAAAGGTGTCACTTTTGATCAAATGGGTTTTTTTTATCAGCGCAGCAGACTTGTGTAAAGTACATCAGTAACAATGAACTTTTATTAATACACTGTATTCATAATAGGAACATTTTGCCATACATCTGATACATCCATCCTGGGAAGATGGTCTTGCATATAGACTTTTATTCAGGTGTATCTAGCTCTTCATCCATTGTTTTTTCTGCGTTTTGTCTTTTAATGTCTTGAGAAACTGTAGCCATTTAATGGGAATGGATCTGTGCTACCAACACACCATGCCCTCTGTTGAGGACATTATTTATTTAAGTATTTCTTGAAGATCAAACAAATAACTCATTGGCATCCAAAGTTTATTTTTATCTTACATCCATGTCGTGACTGTTCCAAAAGCCCGGCTCAGCACACATGGGCCTGCTTTGCCAAACCCACTGGACTCTTTGCACAAGAGGGAGATGCATACCAAGGTGATCTCATGCATGTTCACACCAGGTTCAAGATATCTACTGTGTGATCTTTTTCTTTTTCTCACTTGTTTTAGGCCTCCTTTCAGACTGTATGTCCAAGGACCATCATCCCATCCCTGAAAACACATCTTCCTTCCCACCACACCTTCCCCATAACCTGCCTTATCTGCATCATTTACAAACCTTTTTGCAGAACATCGCCTATTTTTTGTGCATGTCTAGTGCCAGATAAAAGTGTTTGTTGGCTCTTAGATGACAGTGTAGTAAAGATAGTAGCAATAATCTTATGGTTTAAAGTTGCATCTTATCTGAATTTATTGTCATGGAATAAAAGCTGTTAAAAGATCACTTCTTGCATTGATCTCAACCTTGTGAGTTCAGAGCTGTTTAAGGGCTGAAAGATAGCTGTGTTTTTCATGGATGTTTTGCATTTTTTAAGCAGAACTAAAAAAAAATGGACAGTTGTACTATGCAACTTGCTTGACTACTTGATGGTCATGTGCCATTACCATTTCACAAACCCCTTTGACTGCTGAAAGTCTTGCTCCCTCTGCCTCCAGTTTTGCATTTTCACCACAACCAGGAGTTACTAACAGCACAACTCTGTCAAAAAGGTGTATTCAGGGCAATAAATGCACAGTAGTCTGTTTCAGGCAAGTTCTGCTGGGTTAGCTCAAACAGCTGCCAAAGGCAGGCTTGGCTAACCAGCATGGCTTTGTCTCAGGCAGATTAGGAAAAGAGTAGCACAATTCCAGTTCACTGAGCTACAGTGAGAGCCCTCATTTATGGGAATGCCCATTCCAGATGCCTGGTATCTTTAGCCTGCAGAACAAGGTCTGGAAGAGGATGTTTACCAGCTGTCTGTGAAATAATGATTGTTTTCTGAGGCTTCAGTCACATGGTCATTGTAGAAATGTCTTTGTGGCACTTGAAGATGTCCATCCCCAGCCATAAACTGGAAATTACCTTCTTCCTGGTACAGCTTAGATGTCAGACTAAATCATCTGGGCACTTGTCATGGGTTTTAGTGCAAAGACAGCAGGTTAGTAAGTGGTGGTAGGAGTGATATGAGTTCACCCACCTGACTTTTCCATTGAATTTAAACACTGGTTTTTTATACAGCCTTTTATGGTCTTGGCTGACTGTACAGCTGCTGCAGAGCGATGACGAACACCTGGATGTTGGTCACATCTTAAACTGGCACAGCTGCTTGGCCACTAAATACCTAATATGAGACTGAACATTAGTCACTTTGCTGCACAAGGCTTGCTGCGCCAGTGTAAAGGACCTGGAAAGGATGAAAACTACACCTGGGTAGAGCCTTCTCCCATGCAGAAGTAACTTTTGGAACAACATGTACATTTCAGAAGAAGAAAATTCCCACATGGGAAACCTAGAGTTTTACCTGAATGTGAAAAGGCCACAAATGTACAGGCGTTTTAAGTATGCAAGGCAAGCAATTCTCTGTCACTTAGCAAACAGGAAACGTCAGAATAGTTGAGGCGTGAAAGTCAGTAACAGCTACAAATAAAGTAATCTCTGGTGAGCGTAACCATGAAAAATGTGAAATGTGTTTTTCCCTCAAGCTTCAAAGTAGCTTCCTCCAGTCCCACAGAAACGGAATTGGTACTAAGACACTAGATCTCATACGAAGAAAACTTTGTTAGCTATCTCATTCTCCATCAGCACTGTCTGTGCCACACAAAGCAGCAAGTAAATGCTCCCAAAAGACTACATTACACACCTGCATCTGCAGATGGTGGCAAGAGCTGCTGCTGCTCTTACTACTGAAGTGAATAAATCCAGAGGTTCTGGAAGAATGTGGCAGTAGTGGCTAGTCCTGACAGAACTCATGCCATTTGGACTCTGACTTGATATTTAGCAAGTAACCAAGCTTCATTTGACAGGTTGAATAATGAGATACCTGTCACATATGTAGGTAAATAGTTGTAAGGAATAATTATCTTTTGTGTTGCATTGTTTTTGATCTTGCTTCAGTTTCCAACCACTTTGTTGGGATGTCTTTTCCTACTCGATTTAAATGGCAGTACTCTCAGAAACCACTCTCCCACGTGAGTGCTTTATACACCAAGAACAGGTTACCCCTAACCTTTTGGTAGGTGTTTGTGTAGTACGATGGTACTGGTGCAGCTTTTTAACTTTTACTTGGATTGGTACACAGTATTTTCATCCATGGTTTGTAACAGAAACTGGGTTGGGTTTTTTTTCCTGAAAGGTTGCCTTGAATGTTTTGAACCATCTGGCTTTTTGAGGTTATCTTCTGACACAGTATGTTCACATCTGTTCACCTCTTAAGAGCAGATTGTTTTGATGTGATAGGGGAAATATCTGAACCTGAAGCATTTGTCTGACCACACCATTGCAGCTTTCACTCTCGGCTGGAACGCTGTAGCATGATTTTTTTTTCTAATGTAAGTCTTGCACAAGTGATTTGCTCCAAATAAATCTCCCATCACACTACTGAAAGCCTGTTTAAACTCTGCACTTGACAGTGAAGCAGAGGTTTCACAGCCAGAAAATGGGGCTGTAAGCCAGGAGGCTGCCTGTTCCCGATGGGACACCCTCTCCTGTTGTAGCAGTGGTAGCAGTGAGGACACAGACACCCACCCACGGTGCTGCTGCAGTCCTTGTTTGACAGAGACCCAGGCAGGCTGTGAAAGCAGCTGACAGCGCAGTCGTTACAGCAGTTGCTGCCATCAGAGAAGCTGCAGTGCTGGAGAATTACAGGCCATCAGTTTGCTCCTGTCTTTTGCTGTCACATTGTGCAAGATCACCGTCAAAGAGATGCATCAGAGATGGGAGTTTGCACTGGAACTGACACTTGACTTAGTCTGTTAAGGACTTCAGTATTATTCCAACGATCTTGAAGTGGGTCAGGTACTGAAAGGAAAGCCAGTGCTGTTTGGACAACATTAATTTTGGTTATTATGTGCATTGTCTTGTTAGACCTGTTTTTGAAATGTGCCACTACATGATGTGCTCATTACAGCAACCCCATCGTCTCCTCCCGCCCATCCTCAGCACTGCTATAAACAGTCCACTGCGAGTCCGCCGGCACTGCAGGCAGGTCTTGTGCAACAAGTGCTGGTGGAGCCTGCTCCTCGCGGGCTGATGGCATGGAAAGTGATGCACAGAGCTCTGAGGCAGAACCTGGCTTAAGCTGTACCCATCAGCAAGGGTTTTGTCTGTAAGTCAGGTCAGTAACAGAGAAAATAGGGTTGAGACAGTACCTCAACATCTTTTTCTTCCTACTTGCAAAAATATTTGAAAGTACTTTAGTCTGGTTTAATTTTCAAACTGTTGAGCTATTTAGATGGTCATATTTTAGCATTCACTGTGTTTGTGGTGGCATTTAAATGCAACAGAAATTAAATTTAAACACATCCTAGCCAAATGTTCTAAGCAACAAGTTTCCACGAGTGAGCAAGTGAGTAACTTTATGCTGCTTGTTTTCCTTCTTGTCTTGCCACTCCACGGCCTTTCACTGCACCCCCAGGCCGCTCAGCCACCCCTACTGCCTCTACCATGTCAAAAAAGACCCCAAACAACACAAAAAAATAAAATCCAACTGTGCTCCTTGTTGAAGCAAACAAAACAGTACGTATATTATTTCCAGAGAAGGAAGAAATAAGAAAAAAACCAACTCCAAACCTACAGGTCTACCTGAAGTGCAAGTAGCTTTATTACAGTGAATTATGCCTCTGCCTAAACTCCTCTGAAGAAGTAATTGAGGAAGATAAAACCAAGCTTTTTCTTCACCCAGGACATACAGAAAAGAAAAAAAGTCTCTAAGTGGATAGAAATAATGTGAAACACTACACTTTGAAATTGTTCTGTTTCTTCAAAGAGAAATGTAATAATGTCCTGGTAAATCATATTTCTGAATATTGATCCTGTTTTTACAGGAAGCTATTGTCCCTGTACCTACTGAAATCTAGGAACCTTGTACATAAATCAGTTGGTTTTGATTTGCAGGGAAGGAATTAAAACACTAAAAGTATACATTTATCTACTTGTCCTGAGCTTTTTTTGTTCTTTCAGTCATTTAGAGTAAGATTCTGTTTTCGGCAGAATCCTCAATATGATCTATTAAAAGCCACTCTGCAGTTCATTCATTGGATTCTTGAACTGTCTTATATATGGCTACTGTGTCACGTATCAGTCATGCAAATCTGAAAGCAAACATCACATGCGAAGTGATGCAGGTATTTACAGAAAAAAAGTGAAAAATAATAAAGACAAGTTGGGGAGGGAAGCCCTCCCCCTGAACCTGGGCTTTACAGGGAGGGATCTCACTGTTTTTCCCACCACATAAGCAAATGCCTTTTTTTTTTTTTTTTCACCTTACAGTGAGTTCAAGCCCTGAAATGTTTGCCCTGAATTTGCAGTCAGGCATTTAAGTGCTCTGCAGACCAGGGTGCGGTTATTCTGCATCCTTCTGTGACAGAAATACTTTTTTTCCTTATGCTTTTGTATTTCAATCCCTCACCCCTGTGTAAGGAAGACCTGAGAATATGCATGTGGGATTCCCTGGAAAGGATGGTTAGAAAGGATGGTTTTTAGGAAAAAAAAAAAAAAAATCATGGTTCCTGTCTTTGGTGAAGCACAATTAAGCCTTACCAAGGAAAAAGTCACCATTTGAAATAAAAAAAACCCAGAGGTATATAGTGAATATTTTTCTGGAAGTTAACACAAGTTATGTTCTGCTCTTAAAGGCCTATATATAAAAATGTAAATTTAGATCAATTCCAATGTAATGTGCTCTTTACATTCTTCTAAAACTTCTGATGCCTTTCAGATGATTAAGTTTATATGTTAGGATACAAATCAGATTATAAACCCAGTATTTAAGTCATTAAAGATTTGTTGTGACCTTCAAGACACACAGGTCAATGCGAAGGGCCATCCTTCTGGTGCTGACAGCAAGACGGTGACATGTTATTCAGGTGGAGATATTCTGTGTGGAATGACAGGCACCTAAGCAATGCCCAGTGTCATTTACTGATATCATCAGTATCTAAAATCAGAAGACTGAAAGGACTTCAGGAAAAAATAAAAACCAAACTGTAAATGACTGCCTGGGAGAATGCTGATCTCTTCTCTGCACAAGGGTAAATTTTGGGGGTCTTCATAGATGTGCACGTTGTGGTTGCTGTAAGCTGGGTTTAAGGCTGCTCAGTGCTCAGATGTGAACTTTCCAACAGTGAGGCAACCCTCTTGTGCACAAGAACTATTCCTTTGTGGCCAGACTGCAGAAGGACATGAGATGTTTGGGACACAGCTGGGGTGACCCAGGTAAGCCATGGGGTGCCTCACTCCTCCTGTGCTAATCTGTCCTCTTCCACCTGCCTGTCTTCCTTCTGGCTTGACCCACCTGAAAATAACATTATATGCACATAACAAACATCTCAATTAGTTCTCTGTGTAAGATCAAAGGGAAACTTTTAGTGAAACCTCATTTTGTACATTATGTATGGAAACAGAAAATTTGCACTAAAAAAATGATAATTATCTCCACCTTGGATGTCACAGAACAGACCTCAGACCTGAAAGGAGGAGCTACAGAGGAATCTATGTTAGCAGATATGACACATTGGGTTATAATTCTGCACCAAAAGAAGGCTCAGGATCCAAATTCAGCTTTTAATAACAAAATTAGAACTATCATTACACTTGTGCTAGTGTGTGGTAGCTATAAACTCGTGTAAAAGAAAGCTATTTGACATGAGAACTGAGATTACTTGGTAAGAGCATAATTTTATTATTTGTTGAGTGTAATGTGCCAGTCTGAACAGTGTCTGAGGGTGAGTCAGCTCTCTTCCACTTTTAGATAAAAAATGTGCATTAAAAACAATTTAGATGAAGAGAAGGCAAGAGGCTGGCAGTCCAGGGCTGTCATAAGCATAAGGCCAGTGTCAGGAAGCACAGAAGCAATCATTAGAGAAGTTAATCCAGACTTCTGCAGTAATGGGGATAGTAAAAGTTGTTCTTTTTCTTCTTTCTTGAAGAAGTAATGCTAGTTCCTCAAAAATGGTTTGCGGGGAAAGTTTTGGGTTTTGAAAAGAGCACTAAATTTGTTGAAAAGTGTTCTTGTGACACTTTCAAAATGAAAAATCTGTGTTTTAGTATAAAGTTACTTTGTTCTGCAAACTGTTTTTACAAGAGTCAAAATTAAACCTTTTCAAATGACTTTATCTTAACTGTCATGGAATGGGAAAAAAACCTCAACATAAGAGGTTGTCCTCATTTGGCAAAGGAAGTACTTAGGAGGAGAAATGACACTGAAATTATATGGAAACAATGTGTAAGCCATATTCTTCGTATTAAGAACTGGTAATCTTTCCCTTCTCATCTCATCTTTGTTTGATCTCTATTTTGACTATACTATAATTTTGAAAAGAACTGGCTCCTATTGCATAGTCATGTTGCAATCATTGTTTATTGTGTGGCTCTTATATAACACCTACTCTAGGCATATATACTTAATTCTGATCAGGAAATGAAAAAAATATGTCGTATATGAACAAGCATAGCCCCAATAGGAAATGTTTGTAACCAACTCCAAGAGACAAAACAGGTAAAAATACTGTTTCAGAAGATAAAAGTTCAGAGAAGGAATGCTGCTTCTGTGCCCTGTGGACATGTGCAGTGTACAGGCACCTGCAGGAAAACAGTAATGATGGACGTACATGGAGCTGGATGCAAAATGTGCATCACACAATGCCCTGGTATTCAGAGTCCAGTTCAAAAGTCACCCGAAAGAAATTCTCTTCCTGGCTATGCCATCTCCTTCCTTTGGGGGATCTTGAGCAAGACATGTTTTGACGCACATTTCAGCTTCAAAACCCACTAACTTTTCAGTCAGTCCCCTGGCATCTGGGACCTAGATTCTTTCTGGGTGACCAGCCTAACTCTCAGCGATGCCCCTCTGCTAATTTACAGAATCTGACATTTTCTAACCATTCTTCCCTTCCACAGTAACTGCCCTTTGCTGAACGACCTATATTTATCTCCGGGCAGATGTAAGCATTGCCTCAGGTGGCACCCTCATTTCTCAGGCACGCACTGGGACGCAGACACAGAGCATCGGTGAATACACCTGCCTTGCATCACGGCACGGTGCAGACACGGAGCATCGGTGAATACACCTGCCTTGCATCATGGCATTCTGCGGCGGGACCCGCCTGCCGCTGACATGATTCACAGGGGCAGCCCTGGCGGCCGGGAGACTTCGAAGGGCAAGGAACAGGAAAAGGAACGCAGTGCCAGGTTGACACCAGGTACCAGGCACGGGGCCGGTGCTGTCCGGCCGGGGCCGTGCCCCGTTTGCCCGCGGGGCTGCAGCAGTTGCGGGGCCCACTGGCGCTTCCCTGTAATAGCACCAAAACCTGCACTTTATGCCCAATGAAACAACTGCCACAAAGCCCGACGAGTGCGATATGGACCAGGCGTTGGACTAGGTTGCCCAGGGAGGTGGTGGAGTCGCCATCCCTGGAGATGTTTAAGAGGCGTCTGGATCTGGCGCTGAGTGATGTGGTTCACTGGCTATGGGATTACAGTGGTGGTGCTGAGTGGACGGCTGGACTGGATGATCCTAAAGCTCTCTTCCAACTCAGATGATTCCGTGATCCCGCAGCACCGCCGAGGCTGAAAACTCTCCTGGCTACCCGCGGCCCCGCCGCCCCTCACGGGACGCGCCGCCCGCCCGCCTTGGGCCCGCCCCCCTCGCGCGGCTTTGCTTTCCGCCAATCAGCGGCGCCCTCCCCGCCCGCGCGCCTTCCCCGCCCTCCACTCCCCGCCCGCCGCGGTGGTGACGGCCTGCCGGGGACGGGACATCTCGCGAGAGCGGCGGAAGCCT